>JAUELU010000010.1:2321857-2333915 GCA_032357145.1 Evasterias troschelii
AAAGAAAAAACACCCTTGTTGCACAATTTTGTGTGTGCTTTCAGATGCTAATAAAATGCTTCATTCATGAAGTCTTTTATTATTTTAGTGAGAAGTTACCTCTTTCTCAAAAAACTACAGTACTTCAGAGGGAGTGGTTTCTCACATTCACAATCTTTTATACTATCAACAGCTATCCGTTTCTGGTTACAAAGTAAGTTTTTATGCTATATTTTGAGTAATTACCAAACGTGTTCAGTGCCTTTAAAGCAAGGGCGTCGATGGGTGGGGGACGGGGGGGACAAGTCCCCCCCCCCCCCCCCCCCACTTTTTAGCCTGGGGGGGGGGGGACAGCATATCAGATGTCCCCCTCCCCCCCCCCCACTATTTGATTGACTGTTCATTAGAAATATGCAACAAAATATAATAATATACACCATTTTCTAGATTTAATATTTCATTAAAAATGTTGTTCAAATAAAAGAATAGCGAACAAACGGTGAAATGTTTTTCTTCATTTTCATCTTTTGTTCTGATGGACCACGCGCAAAATGGTATTTTGGGCCTTTTTCCGTTTCTATGATTACAGACAATAGATGTCCAAGACATGAACGCCAAAATCCCGCTCACATATACTTTGTTAGCATCCAAGTTATGCGTCGTTTGTACATGTATATGCTATTATAATGCAAGATCCCTCCACCACTAAGGAAGTCTGTGCGTGCGTGCGCGTGCAAATGTGTTACATTGTGTTACAATCGCACAACGCACAAAATGTAGTAACTTTAAATAAATAAGAGCAGTTTGGACCATGACAAGATTTGTCGAAGAAGCAGTAGGCCTATTTTGTTTTTTCCAAGAACTTCAAGCTGACACACGATAAACGCCGGACTCCTGAAGCATGTTTGTATTTGGTATATTCTCGGTTTTACATAAGGGAAATCCAGGCCCGAACCCCATTTCGGATGATGTTATTGCGTAAATATCACCCCCAGTAACTCGCCTCCTATCTAGTCATACAAAAAATAGGGAACAAGGTGTAACACAGAAATTAAATTTAAAAGTAATGGTGTGGGGTGCAAATAATGTAAAATGTATTTTGTCAAGACTTGCTCGCCCGTCCCCCCTACTTTTCAGTAGCGATCGACGCCCTTGCTTTAAAGCAATATTTGGACAAAAACCAAACGATGACACTACCCGCTCATAACAATGCTTATGCAGAAAAACTTACTCAACAAATTTCTGCTTAGCAATTGTAAGCAGGTAACCAGTCACACGTGGATTGGTATTTTTGCTGGAAAACCCATTTCTGGTATAGAGCACGATTGTTTCACGATTTGCAAAATTCTGTTTGTCACTTAAATTGAGCCAATTGTCTGACTTTCAGGTAATTTCAATAAAAACTATTATTACCCAGCAGCAATGATCCAATGTCTCATTAATGGTGTGAATTGAGGATCTATTGTCAATGCTTATCGGTAGATTGTTAATACTAATATATCTTTCTGGTTATGAAAGGGACCCACAAAAGCATCTAGCACTTAGACCCATTATGCCCGAAGATCCCTGCAAGAGGAAAAAGTTGATTTATTTTTAAGAGGTCTTCGTTAAACCTAGTGTTTAATTAACAACATAAATTGTAAAACCCCTTTTTTTTTTTAGGCCTGTTTAATTCAGCTATCCCAGAAGTAAAAAATGCAGCGAGTAAAATCGAGAGATTTGTTTTATTTTGTAATCATATGAATGGTCTTAAATGCAGCTGAATTATGGGATGTCAAGATCCTTGGAAATCAAGCTTAGGGCCTACCAATATTTACCAATAATTGATTGTAAAAAAAGAAAAAGGGGAAATAAAACACGCAATTGTTATCAATGTTTTTAAAAGATAATAATTATCCTGTAGATGTAGTTTATCTACTGATGTATCGTTAATGTTTTTGTCAACTCTAAAGCTAGAAATTAAAACAGTTATTGTCATAGAAAAATATATACATTAATCAAAAGTGTAAGAAAATAATAACAATCCATTCGATTAGGCCTACCTAACAAGTAAATCACACTAAATTAATCAGCTTTTAAATTCTCGTTACCCCTGTTTCAAAAACAGTGTTTCCTAATTCTCAGTTGCAGGAAATGTGTCAGTTAAAGGATGAGTTGTGCTGATACATCTAAATGTTCAATACCTTGAAATAAAAAACTCCTTTTCACTTCTTCAATTCTCTTCAGGGGATATTGTTCTTTATTCAGAAAAGCAGCTTCGCCATTAATCAAAATCTTGCAGGGTTAACAAACTTTCACTCCATAATGGAAATTTACAAGACAAAATTATTAACAAAACGATTGGATCTTCTTTAAAACTTTTTCCGTCACCCGGGCCCCTCTTTGGCCAAAATTTACTACTTAAAAATTTGACATACAGAAAGATTGCTGTCCCATCACAAGTATTTTCGAAATAGTGCCCTCTAGTGGCCAAAATTTACATATAATGCTTCAGAACGACTTTCCACAAACTTCTTGGTTATTTATAGCGCCACCAATGCCAAACAGTTATGCTGCATTTTTCGGCCTCGAAAAACCTTTCTCTCCGATTTGCCTCAAAATTAAAGGAAGTCCGTTGTATGTAGTGGATCATGGACTGTCGCCAAATTACAGATACTTTGGACTTGGACAAGGGGTTTGAACAATTTTAGACTTCATTTTGAGGCACCGTTATATCGAAATTAAGCGATATCTCAAAAACTTGACAAGTAGACGACTTAAACCAAGATTTTTCTGCGCTTCGCATTCCATTACACCTAGGCCTACATATTAAATTACTAGGGGAATTTAACTTGCCATTTTTCTGGCCTAGAAAAACTTTTCTCTCCGATTTGCCTCAAATTAACCCAAAAGGAGTCCTTTGTGCCTTTTTGAGCCAAATTTATTGTAAAGTCATGCTTACAGGGGCCTGACTGTAGCGCCACGCTCCCTAGGTCACTAACAATTGTCCGCAACTATGACATCATTCCCCGAAGGTATGCGACAAAGTATGCAATAAAATTCACGACATCGCTAATGTATTCGCGCACATAATTATTTGCGAATAATTTCACGACATTGCATATATTACGTGTGCTCACATAATTCGCGAATATGTTTGCGATGTCGTAAAAATATTCGCGAATATGTGCGCATACGAATGATGCGATAATTTTCGCGACATCGCATACGTATGTGCACACGTGTGCGAATGTCCCTTCAGGGCCACCATAGCTAACCGTGTTGCTACAGATGCACTGAGCCTAAGCCGGAGCCCGAGCATTATCCGCGATTTCGAAAGTGCCCCTTAGTTGTAGCACTGGTGTGTGGTGTGGGCAATTAGTTTTGATCTTGCGACTTCAAAACCCTATGATTTAAAACAGTGAAAACATAGTGTTATGGGTTTGTCACTGAAATCAATTGTGACTGATGTGAATCTAATGACCGATTGAGTTCAAATTGTCACAGTTTTTTTTATGTCGTGTATATGTAATTGGGTCACACAAAGTGTAGCTACTGGTCTGTGACAATTACCTCAAAATTGTACACACGCTTTTTAAATCTGAGGTCATTGCACTATGTCTTTGTACAGAAAAATAATTACGAAGAACACAAATTAGGCGTTTCTGAATAACTGTGAGTAAGATTTGAGTAATATCTAATTGGCCTACAATGATTTGTTTCGAATTCGTCACAAGTTACTACCTGAAATGGACTACTTACTATGCCACATAATTCAGGGCAAGCTTTTGCGTATTTATATAGAGTCGATGAACACCATAGTAAACGCATTTATAAAGTTGGGGTGACACTACCTTGTCACAGTTAGATGCAGATACATGTAAATAAATAATAAAAGGACAAGAAAAGTGACATGAATATATTAGCTTTGTTATCGATTTAATATTGTCTCAATTCTGACACCAGTCCGGGCATATCTCAGTCAATAATATCAAGTATCAAATCTGTAAATGACTTTTGTTTTCATCTTTCATTTATTCAAAAGTTGGATCAACTACAAAATCGATATAATGCATATACAAACATGAGGATATCAAACTTGCGATTGATATAAAATAAGTTTGTTTATTACACCTTGTTTCGAAAACCTCTGTTTCCCCCCTTCCCACTTTATCACGGTACCAGCAGACGTAACTTTAAAAACTACAAAGTTTAAATCATTAAAAATGTGACTTAGGGTTGAACAAAACAAAATTGACTTGAGCGGAATTTGAACCAACGCTGCATAATCAATTTTTCTTTATTCGACACCAAATCATTTAAAAACTTACCCAAAGCCAGTCAGTTTCCCTTGTGGTTTATTATTCAATACAAAGGTATAACATTACAAAATTAATATTGCTCAAAAAGCAGGAGTATAGGCCTACATTTCTGCTGCGATTATTAAAATAATCCTAAAAATGTAAAACAAGTTTATTGTAGATTTGAAAACCGATGAGCTCGATTTCGCAACGAAGAACCAATCTAACAGTTGCTAAGAAAGGTGCACTTTAACAACTCACAGGTCAGAGCTAACCTGGACATGGTTCCCATGGGGGACTGACCAAATTTAAGGCCAGTATGACCCAACCTCATCCCCATGGTTTACTTTATTTCCAACCATGTTTACAATAGTAAACCCTGGGAGGGAAACTCCTTACTTGGACCCTGATTGGACAACGACTTTACAACATTAACCGGCCGGCAACCAATGTACAAACAGGCTATTAAATCTGGTACCGGATCACGAGACTATGACGAAGATGTGAATTTCGAAAAGCTGTCAGACTATTCTAATTTGCATACGTATCCAAACATTTTGGATAATAAACGATGCCACGATCATGGGTACACATTTTTCCGTGTCCATTTAATGAACAACATTTTGAAAAACCACTGGTAGCAGTTATCTCAATGTTATTTATATATCAATTGGCAATCGCTGTGTCAATGATGAATAAAAAGTGTTTGAGTTTGTCAAATACAAGATCTGCAAAGAGTTACTCAATATTTATATGTTGTTCATTTGGTGTCTTTGTAACAAAAAGTGTACCCATGATTGTATGCAAATGATCCATACCAGGGTGAGAGAGCTCGACACACTCTGGGGACGAGGTTGAGTATGACCAGGGGTCGATTTCACAAAACTCTTCCTAACTTAGGACTAGTCCTAGGCAATGCTAAGAGATAGGACTAGTCCTAAGTAGGCCTACTGGTCCTAACTTAGGACTGGTCCTATCTCTTAGCAATAGGACTAGTCCTAAGATAGGTAGAGTTTTGTGAAATCGACCCCAGCAATCTGTGTCAAAGTAACCCAGAAATGGGTCACAAATTGACGCATTTTGTTTGACTATACTTTCTGGGTCAGCCTGAAAACGAAATGGGTAATTTTGTTTTCAAAAGTTCTTTGTAACCCGCCGGTTTTTCTTTCAGCATCCAACCAATTTGACTTCAAAGTGTTAATCTGTTTCGTCCGCAGAGTAGACTGATGGACTTACGAGGAATAACTTCTGGCAGATCAGGGAAAATTCATCTGTGAAAAAAAGGGAGAAATTATCTTGTTGAGCATGCTCGCGTTCTTGAACCCCAATTGAGTTCAAATGGACACTAATATTGGGATGAAACGCATTTTAATTAGATACCAAACCGTTAATATTTTCTGACAACGGTTATTCCTGTCACTCACATTAATGGTATTGCCATTAATATTATGGTCTCATGACAGCATTCACGCATCATGTGCCTGAAAGAAAAAGCAATTTATTTGAAAAATTGAATGAAACTTTTGAAAGTTTTCTGCTATTTAGAAGTCGGTAGCAAGAACTCTCTGCATGGGAAAGGGAAAAAATAAGTCTTTAGAGGTAATTACATATAGCAACAACAACTTTTTGTTACCGCCATATTTTTGTCTGGTGCCATTTTATTGCTTACGGCTTTTTGTTGTTAAAACATAGGCCTATACATGTACTTTATTATGTCAGTTAGAAGGGCCTAAATTAAAGCCTCCGCCCAAGTTTCTTTCAGGCGCTTTAGTATAATTATAGTTCGACAACAATATTATTTATTGCTGTTTACCAAAAACGCGAGCGTACATTGAAACTAAATTCATTAATGTTGATGTGAAAATATTTGTTGTTATTGGAAGTGTTTTGTGGATTCTTTTTATCCATCTGTTTATACCATTTTGTTAATGAATTGTGTTAACCAAATTAAACATAGTGCACTTTAAACAAACGGTCGTTAAAAAGGGTCTCACCACCAGGTAACAACATTAACAGTTCTGATACTGAATCGGAAGGTTAATAGTTACTTCAATTTCGTAATGAAAATAAAATATGTATAACTTACTTTTTTAGGTGGGGATCAAGGAAAATGTTTTACTTTATAGAAAATTAACGTTTCTTTCTTGCAAACAAATATACTTTGAAGAACACTCTTGATCAATAAACTAGGAGCTCCAAAATATGCCAAAGCAATAAATGAAACCCATACAAGTTGCACTGATGACCTTACAGTTTTTAGTAGATGTAGGATTCTTCCACAGGTTTCCCGCCAAAATGCCAAGTTGTGAGGAACACTTACCCATAAAGGGGAGCTGCCGTTTGCCCCAGACGAACACAAAGTACACAACGAGTCCCAACACCAGTAACAAGATAGCGTATAGATACTCTAGCGTTGGCTTGAAGATGAGGGGAACCAACACCAAGAACAACGAACTCATCGTTGCTAAGATGGGTACCAGGATGTTGACCTGTGTATAAATGCAATGGCAATACGGTTTTGTTTTGTAAAATGTTGTTTGTTATTGCTTCATGTTTGTTTTAATGGGTGTTGGGGTATAGACCATGTGACCTGTGACATCACATGTTTACAAAAGAGCCACAGAGTCTGGACTTCCTGCAGGCGCAGTTTGTACGCAGCTCAATGGAAGAATACAACAAATCTTATGTTTTATGGAGATTGCACTGTCTGATTTTTCTTAAATTTTGAAATAAAGAAAGGGGGGACAAAATCGGTACAGCTGGTGCTTTTGTAACTCTTGAATGTATTTGAAAATTGTAAAAATGTAAAATTTCCCATAATGGCCTGGAGTAATATATTGCCCATCAGGAATTGCATTAGAATGTACAAGGTCACTATACTCTGTAAACAAAGGTAACATATGGTCTATAAAGAACGTAATTGCACTTTTGTTATTATCTTTTTGATAAATTACTTAATTAATTACATGTAGTATGTTTATTTATTTATAATTGATTAATATCCAGAGCAGTTGTGTCTTGCCTTAAACGCTCGGGGCTTGTCCGGGTGCTTCCAACGCAAAACCAGAAGTGCAACAAAAGCGGCTCCTTGAAAAAGACAATTGACAATGCCAGAGAATTTGACGATAGAATCAAAGTCTCCAACGATGATGAGGATTATCCCAATTAATCCCTGGTGGCACAATAAGAATGCATTGTATTAATAGCAAGGTATACGATAATCACTCTACAAATTAATGGCAATAAAGGCATATTGGTTAGAAGCTTTTGATAAATAAAGCATTTTTGAGAAACATGTCACTTAAAGAATAGTAGTTTTTATGCCCCCAACTTTGAATCTGAGAAACATTTCTGTCAGAAACGTAACGCTTCTCAGATTGTGTATTCCTATAAGGGATTATTCTTCCTGAATGGACAAAATATTGGCTCCGAGTTATCGGCAACGTTAAAAGCACCAAACAAGCTGTTGAAATGAAATTTTCAAAAGGTTAGTTTCATTGTGTATTATATCAAGAATATTATAGCGGATTGAAACAATCGAACCCTCAAAAAAAACCAAAGGTACTATAATCAGGCTATGCGACCGTGTCTGAATTGCTGGCTATGGATACGGCTGAAAGTCACGTCAAAATGCTTAGCAAAACCCTTAGCAGCAACCGCAGTTGAAGCTGCCAAATCGGCACAGCCTGCTGTCACAGTATTTAAGACCAAGCATAGTGCTTTGTGGGGTCCGATCTCATTATTTATAAGCACTAATTGAAATGAGCAAGACTAAGACGGTGATGAAATCATCTTTCCAGTGTGATGTCACAATTCAAATCAAGTCTTAAAAACTCCCAGGTCAGAGGTGAACCGGATTCCAGGTCAGGGTGTGGGGGGCTGACTATTCCAGGGTCAGACTGACCCGGAAACTGGTTTAAAAAACTGAATTTTTATAATCGGATTCTGCGTCAGTCTTACCATTTTCTGAGTTATTTTGACACAGATTTCCGGTCATATTGACCAGTGAAAGGGTCAGCCCATGGGACCCGGAACCAGGGTCAAATTAAACCGGAAGTTTTTAGTGTATGAATAATTAGCAACAACTATTTCATCAATAAATATTTTGCCAGAATCCTTTTGAAAATTGCGTCCTACCTGCAACACAATTGCCGGAAGTGGGGTCAACCTCTTCACGGTGACCATTGACATGATCCTAATCATGTGACCTTCTCTTCCGGCAGCAAATGTCATTCTGAAATAGATCAACTCAAGTTTTTCCATCACTCACAAAGAAGAAAATTTAATCAAGAAAATTAGCGGGTAACTCCCACCCTTAAAATAATCAGACAATGAGAGCATGACCTAGTGAAAAATAGGGAAAGCGGGACAAGCGGGATAAACTGGGCTAAACCAAACCAAACCGGAACAAACCGGAGTAAACTAGAACTAACCTGGGGTTGGCCAAAAGACTACCGACGCAACTGCCTGAGGTGGATATACAAACTCCGAGTGGAATCAGCCATGCCATGGAACCCAACGTACGTTCAGCAACTGTCTGAATAGGTGGCAAAAAATAGTTATTTGTCAACAGCTTTCTTTTTTATTCAAGTTTTACTCGTTTATTGATCCTAAGCCCGACGTTTCTATTTCTACCTTTTGTGAAGTACACACCTGACGTAAGGTTTTTAAATCGCGCCATAAAATGTGCAACCAGTGTGTCCGACCTGGTTCCTCCTATAAGGATGTTTCAGCGTGAGGTGAAACTTGGAATGTTCTGCTTTTATTATGCACCTGAAAGCACACAAAGTAATGCAACAAGGGTGTTTTTCTTTCATTACTCTCTTGCAAATTCGATGACCAATTGAGCCCAAATTTTTACAGGTTTGTTATTTTATGCATGTATGTTGGGATACACCAAGTGAGAATACTGGTCTTCGACAATTACCAAACGTGTCCAGTGCCTTTAACGGCTGATTCTGTGCTTACATATGAGTTTCGATTTCATAGCGCTGCTGTCAGCACACGAAAAGGCATGCTAACCTTCCAGTGCTTTATACTGCACGAAAATGAATGACGAAACATTGCAAATACATGATGAACGCGCAAGATGGCCGCCTTATTTTCTTGCTAAACTGTGAAATACACTTATGCTCAAGCAAATGTTTCTGCTACAGTTAGCACGAAAACTTGCTTACCGTTAAGCAGCTCTATGGTTTTGGACACTGGTCACATTTACCGTCAGATAACGAAGAATCAGCTGCCAGCAACTTCGCGCGAGAGCAGCGATCTCGCGAGAGGAGTCTTTATTACGCTACCACCACGCGACTCGACAATCACCGCGACAAACATTAACGACTTGTCCACAAGTATAGTCTTATATAATTGAAGACCTTTACTTACAACTGCCACTGCACTGGACGCTAGAACCTCTTTGGGTGAGAGGACGGCAAAGTAAGCGATGTTAGTCATCAGATAGATGGCGGTGACTGAAGGCACGGCAATGCATATAGCCAGGGGAATATTTCTGTCAAAAGAAAAGAAAACCATGACTTTCGGCTGTCCTAAGTTTGGTCTTACCCAGCTGGCCTGCAGATAATTAACTTGTGGACAGCACTGGTTTTGCATGTACTCAATTTGGGACAGGCCATATGTTTATCCGTTGTGTATATCCAGATAAATTAAAATAAGTATTTTTCTACAATCTAAACACTTCCGGGTCAGCATTGACCATGATTCCGTGTCCCAATGAGCCTGACCCTTCTCAAGGTCAGACTAATCTGAATCCAAGTCAAAATTACCAAGAGATAGGTCAAACTGACGTATAATCAGAGTTTAAAAAAAACAACGACATTATCCTTTGCGGAGACAACAAAATTGCAAAACAAACTTTTTAGTATTAGGGTTTTTCAAGTAGCTTGTTTAGGGATTAAAAATACCAACCGTTGTGGGTTCTTTGCCTCTTCCGTCACGGTATTAAGAATTTCCCTGAGGTACAAAGGAAAAAATAAAAATAAAAAATTGTTTCCTCTTATTGAAAAGCTGTACGTATTAATGAAAAAGGTAGACAACTTTGATGAGACACGTCGATTTCTTATGCAGAAAACATGGTTCTTCAATGAATAAAGACATAAGTCATCAAATCTCCAAGCATTATAAACAACAGAGGAAGAGGGCAAATAGGGGAAACAATAAGGGGAGCTGTGCCTTTGAGGTTACGCGTGGATCCATAGAATTTGGCAGTCAGAGGTCAGAGTAGGCCTATGTTGTGAGAACGATGGCTATGAGCCATCACAGATTTGTCATTTGAAAAAGTATGGGTAAAATAACAAGCAATTATCACAATGTTATCAAAACTGCTGCCACTGCTTGTTTTTCTGCATGCCCCGTGGCCAAATATCTTTCTCAAAACTTACTCCGACCGGGGCCAAACTTCATATTACCATCAAAGGCACAACCTCATTCAATAGACCTTTACCATGGTGCGGCCATCTTGATTTTCTCACATTCGAATCAATGTAACCAAACTGAGGCTGGAAGGAGAAACAGTCTGGTTCCTTTTTGTTACAATGAATGTTAGCATTCATTACTATTATTGAATACAAGGAACATTACCAAGATGTTGGCAGCATGATAAAGGTCTATTTTCTGCCGTAGGGCCTAAATGATTTCTGACTACAGTACGCATATACAACAAACAATTCTATATTACTCAAATTCCTATAAAAATACTCTTTTGTTTTAGTCCAGATTTCTTGAAACATACTATGACCGTACACTTGCCGGTTTACACAACTTGGAAAGTGCATCTACAGATAATTTTGACAATACGAGTGCGAGTCACATCAGCAGGAATATAATTTCCTCTTGCATTCGAAGGCAGCTCGTCGCCTCATACCTCACCGAGTAAGTGAGGATGATCAACTTTAGCGAGACTTCGTAGGTTTTTGGTTTCTGTGTGTTGCCACTTTTAATCATGGAATTCAATCTGGTGTCCTGAAAAATGCTTCCCTTTGAGATCAAAAGGAAAGTCCCACTATAGACATAATTCTTTGGCATTTAGTCAGACACGTGTGGCACCCACTATGATGCCCAGCACCAAAAGAATGGCAAACAGCCGTTGACAAATGCGGCTTTTGCGGATGCCTTAGTATTATAAATACCAAGCGCTTTGACGAAAGACTACTCACCAACCGGCATATGCCCATAAGCCATTGTAAAGCGCAAAGCCGTAGCTTCCGATGTCAGTCGAAGTTCCCTCAAATGCCACGCTCGGGTTCAGACTAGTCTCACCTCCTGGACAAAACAACGGTTACAAGGGGACACATGGTAAGTTCCATGTCAACTTTTACTACTTCATCAGGTCGTTAATAACGTTAATGTGATAATTAACACCAATATTACGAGTTTGGTGCACAATTTGACGTTAAACTTTACGACTTCGATTCCAAAATTGCTGTCAAAAATACACAAGTCTGAATGATATTTCTATAATAAGAAGGGAAATGTCACATTAATTACCAGACAAATAGTCTGATTCGTGTATTTCCCTGACAATGTGAGACATCTTGTCAGTGTACCTATGAAATATGGTGTTCCATATGTGCCACCTTTATTCAGAATATTTTTTACCGTCGCATTTTGTTTTACCGTCGCATTTTTTTTTCCGTCGCATTTTTTTTCTTTCCGGCGCATTTTTTTTCCCTGCGCATTATAATAATCAATAGAAGTGTTTAAAACTACGGAGAAAGGTTGGCATCTTCACCTGTGGAAGATTGTGCAGGCGGGGAGCATCGGGGGGGGGGGGGGGGGGGGGGGGG
>JAUELU010000010.1:2375051-2385800 GCA_032357145.1 Evasterias troschelii
CCTAAGTTAGGAAGAGTTTTGTGAAATCCACCCCTGGGGTGTTAAGGTTTGAGCGCCTTGAGCGCCACTGATTGACAGATATATAGCACTACATAAGAAGCCACATTTATTATTATTATTGTGAGCTTCATAGGAAATTGCAATGAAATTACGTAGAAACTTGTTCGTGAATTCAGTCTGGCAACGTCTTATTAACATAAATAATGTGTTATGGGAAGACGACACTACGTCATTGTCTGGTTCATTGTAATACACCCAAAAGAAACAAGAATATTTCCCTTCAGCATCACTTTAGGTGGCCACACGTAAATACCATTCAAGTTATTATAATCCTAAGTCGAGAACATGCAAAGAATCTTCAAACAATTCTCATGGAATTTCCCGCTTCGAAATTAGACACTTTGCCATGTATGGAACCCTGACGTGCAACACATGTGTCCTTGTTATGTTTACTGTGTGACTAGCTGTTCTCTATAAGAGTTATGTCTTTATAGGTTTTACAAGTCAAATTGATACTCAAAAAACCAATGCCGTTCATTTGATCCTGGAACATAGACTAGCTCAAGTCCATAATTA
The DNA here is from genome assembly GCA_032357145.1 of Evasterias troschelii. NCBI lineage: Eukaryota > Metazoa > Echinodermata > Asteroidea > Forcipulatida > Asteriidae > Evasterias > Evasterias troschelii. Next base: position 2,375,628 of record JAUELU010000010.1, read on the forward strand.
TATTATATCACAAACCTCTTTTGTTGTGATGTTTTTGATAGAAAACTTGCGTATCGCTATATAAAAATGTTGAGAACTTGAGAGACTTTTGAACTCTATAGGTGGACACAGACATACCAGGCAGTGAATGATTTACCTTGTACAGCATAGCAAAATGCTACACAAAACGTATGTTGCTACTCAAAAATCATCATTTGTTACTCAATATTAGCACTCAGTGTGTACAAAACTTGTTCAGTCTATACATTTTGCTATGCAAAATTGCTTGACGAAATCGTTCCCTGCCAGGTATACATTTACATTGTTTACAGTATATTAACAAAACTTATACAGAACAAGATTAATGGATTTCAAGGAGATTTTTTCAAGCTACGTTCAAGCTACAGCTTTTGACAAGAAGGGAACACTGTCCCTGAAAAGGAGGGCCATCAAGTTTTGATCTACTGAAAACAAAACTGAATTCGGCCCAACCATTCCTTTAACAAATTCCCGAAGGAAATCAAGAGTGATCCACAATTAGCACCAGCCAATACGGCCTGCCCAAGGTCAATGCCTCCTGCATGCGATCTCTTCAAGGAAAAATAAACGGAAAAACACAGTCCCAAAGAGATGACTTTTGCAATATAATTCTCTCTCAGGAACCCTGTGAAATGTGCCGGTCCCCGTAGAGCCTCCACGTGTTAGAGGTGACATGTCAAACAGCGCGCGGCTGGGCAAACTCCCCGCTTGACCGAATTCCGTTTGTCCGTTGTTAATACACGGGCTTTGAACGTGGATTGTCAACAGTGAATTCCGCGACGCGTGGATGTGTTTTCTTTACGTAATTACATTTTCTAGTTCAGCAGCACCTGTGAGTTTGTCGGTAACAGATATCTGGAGGTCATGTCTTAAAAAGAAAAATGAAATAACATAAACAATCTGGAATATTTTGTGCATGCCTACCTGGTTAACCTTTGATGAAGGTTAAAAAAGAATTAAAAAAAAAAAAAAAACAGGTACACAAATTGTAGTTTGTATATCCCGGGCTGATTTCATTGAGTTGCTTTAACAAAAAACGTTGCTGAGCAATTTTCTAATAAGCAGAAATGATGAGGAAACCAGCCGCAATATGACATGATTAATTTGATTAATGAACTTAAATATTCAATTATCAGTTACGGCTCAGGCTATAATTATATGAGGGGTTTGGCTAATCACACTTCTTCATAGACCATGCATGTAACCTTTGTTTAGAGTGATCAACCTTGTATTCAAAGGCATTTCCTAGCAGGCGAGATACCACACTGGTCATAAATGAACATTTGTATGTTTTAATATAATCACCACATCAATTTGACGGTTATAAGGGTCAATATTCACAGTAATCTTCATAATATATCAGATTTCACGTTTTCTTCCATCGGGCTGTTTCCTTAGCCTGTAGGAAGTCCAGGGTCTGTGAGTCTTTGTATAAACGCTGCTCACTTGACATAAAGCTTATAAAAAGCAACTTTTCCGATCAAAAGTGTTCGTATATATGTTATTATTCACTCACTACAGTACACGCTGCTTCATCTGAACGCCAATGCTGTTACCTCCCTCTAAAGACAATGTACAACATCTGCAATTGTCAAAGACCAGTATCCACACTTAATGTGACCCAACATGTACATGAAATAACAAATCTGTGAAAGTTTAAGCTAAATCAGTCTATATCCGGGTCATGAGAAAACAGTAAAAAATCCCGTTGATGTTTTGTTTACTGTTTTCAAACATCAGATTTTATCACCATAGTGATAAAGACTATTGGTTTTACTAATTTCCTATAAACTATAGCATTTCAAGCAACAATATTTCGAGGAAGTTTTTCCATCATGACCATCTTTATACCAAAGTTATGTGCAAATCTTTAAACATTTATATTATTTTTCAATCTTATAACCAATGCTATACACCTTAAAAGAATCCACTGACTTATTTTATTTATATCAAGAGCTCATCCGTCCATTAAAATAACGAGCTTAGCTAAATTAAAATGCATTCAGATTAAGAACACCTGCCAAGGTCGAACACATAATTATAAATTAACATACTAAATGCTTTTCACGGTTTGCTAAACGAGTTAATAAGATGCTCTTGTGTGTTCACGCCTTCTACCCTCGATTGATACTGTATCATTCGAAGAAGAATCGGTAACAACATTTCAGAGTAATTTCAAAATGCATTTAACAAAAATAGTTGATCTATTAATTTGGACCAACCATTTGTAAAAATATGATATATTTATAACAAACACGTGGTTTATTCAATGCGTACACGACTGCATTTCGAAACAAAGAACTATCTTGCTTTAAAGGTTACCAGCTAAAATGTCATGACATTTATGACTGGTTTCCTGCTATTTTATTTATTTATTGAATTTTAGTTTTAATTTTGCTATTTTTTGTTCGCTCAGCATTTTAATGACAACGAAGTTGAAATTTAAACGCACTGGACACGTTTGGTAATTAGCATAACACTTACTTGGCAATGAGCAACGGAGAGCTGTTGATAGTATAAAACATTGTGAGAAACGACTCCCTCTGAAATAATTTATTTCTCATAAAGATATTATAAGACTTCAGGCCTGAAGCCCTTTTTAGGCATATGAAAGCACATACATTTGTGCTACAGGGTGTTTTTTCTTGTATTATTTTCTTGCAACTTCGATGACCAATTGAGCCCAAATTTTCACAGGTTTGTTATTTTATGCATATGTTGGGATAAACCAAGTGAGAATACTGGTATTTGACAATTACCAAACGTGTCCAGTGCCTTTAATTAATAACGGACTTAGTTGGGCAATCCCATTATTGGTCGGCTTCATTTTAAAAATAATAAAACGTTCCCTTATTTCCTTCAATGGCTCATTCACATCCATCATTCATAATCATTATTGTTATCGTCACTGATTGAACGGGATAATCCAGACTCAAATACTTAATACTACGGTTGCCACAAACACGACTAATGTGACGTTTGATATCACTTTAGGGACACCGTACAATATCACTTTACACCCACACCCCACCTCCATTTTTATACTCTCTTATAGGTGTACAGGTAACCACATCATCATGGCGTTCTGATACTGAACATCTGGACGAGAGAAGTCGCTACTAACTACAAATTGGTAGCGACATTCTCATTTCATTATGATTAGAAGACACTAAACGAATACGTCAGTTCGTGCTTATTTTAATTGCTGCAACGTGTACGGTGCAATAATTTCGCACTATAGTCATTAAACTGTGGTACAATGTTAAAGATGATGTACATCATTTCGTGAAAATGTTTGCAAATATACAAATGTACTTTACTCTCACCAAACCAACATATTAAATTGAATTAGTTGTTGCAAACTGTATACCAATCAAAAGAAAATAATTGTATAAATGCAAAAATACTTAATGGCCTGACGCAACCCTATAGAAGAGACTTTTTTGAAGGCTCAAACAATTGAAAAAGACTCTGATGATTTGAGGGTCAAAACATCAGGCCGTTCAAACTTCGAAACTTAAAGCACTTTAGTGTCCAGCGTTGATATAACTAGTGGGTCTGTTTTACTTCTCCCAATCAAGATAATGTAGAACATCTAAAATAACTAGTGGCAGAACTAGTGCTCCTGTGCTCGTATAATACTCTTGCTCTCATTGAACAAGATCATGCACACCATATGTAAACCAAACTGCTGCTGTTTCACTACTCCTGAGTCAGAACACCCGGTGTTGCAGTCTCACATTTCCGGTGTGCCAAAAGGTCCGGACTACCAAATACGGTAGTATTACGTCATGCCGTACCTGCGCACAGCAAGAGAAAGTAGTCGATTTTAGTGCCAGGCTGATCATGAGTCGACTGTTTTGCTCGAGCTCGTAGCTGTCATGGCGGCGTCCACAAGTAAATCGAGTGGTGATCGAGTTAATCGTCTATACGACAGTATTGTGTAAAAAGCAATCGCATAATCGAGAATTTGAGGAGCGGGAATTACAGAGAAGGTTCTTCTGAAAGCCAGAAGAGGGTTGTGCGTTGTCATCCGGAAAGCTTGCCTCGCCGGACATCTGAGACCATGACTACTGCGTGCCAAATGCCCAGTGACGTCACCTGGACCTTTTAGCACACCGGACATCTGAGATCGCGACACTGGTATCCGGTCCAAAGAGGCCCAGACTCCCCCAGTTCGGCTTACCCGGCAAGTTGCCAACATGGGATTCTAGATTCTGCGTTATTTTGACCCATTTCTGTGTGATTTTGGCACAGGTTTTAGTTCATACTGACCCAAAAGTAGGCTAGACCCCATGAGACCCGGACCCGAGACAATTCTGATCCGAAAGGGTTTTCAGTAGTGTTACTCTAGAAGAAAAACTAGTGAGCGTTTTATTGTTTCCTAAAATTCCTACTGCTATTAGTAAATTTGCAGTCATGAGTACGAGTAAACCAACTACTGGTTTCTTATTCTGTAATCGGCAAAAATAAGAACAGTATAAACAACCAGGGTGGAAACAACAACATACAAAAGAATTGATTGATAAAAAATTAGTTGCCAACCAGTGTTATAGGACCTGACATAGTATTTTTTTATTGGAATTCAATTTAAAACCTTGGAAATTTGGTCTGGCTTTTTGTGCCCAGTTCTGGTCTTCTTCTCACAATATCATAAGCACTTCATGCAATTTAACCATTCTTTGTATTGTTTTCGCATGTGACCATTTTTGAAGATGGCAGACTTACCTTAAATTAATTACACGCCACCTAATGGGTCACTCTTTGGTCAGCCGTCACTCAAGATTCATTTTCACTTCAGAGCGAAAATGGGTCAGTGGAGATTTAAGAACTAATATTTTTTCCATAACACATCTGGCTTATCACTCTCCAGTCCAGTATTAGTGACGCAGTTTGATCACTGGACGTCCAAATACCAGGGTTCCGGTTCACAGTAGCAGGGATTGTAGTTTGTCATATTAATGATATTTTTCCTCTTAAAATATATTTCTTTCTTCTTCTTTTTTTACAAAAATAGAACACCAACTGGCCGGTGCAAAGTGTCTCTCAAGAAGTGGGGATACCTAGACTCTGAAGACGTGACCTGCATATGTAAGACAGAGCCACAAACTATGGAGCACCTCCTGAGATGCCCCCTACTGGAGCAAGAATGCAAAACTGAGGACCTTGCAGAGTACAACGATATTGCTAGGAACTGTGTCCAGTTCTGGCTGAAAAACAATATCTAGTGTGTGTGGACACGATAAGAAGAACAACTACAAAAAAACGTAAAGTTTTCAAGAACATGACCTGCAACTAATACACTAATACATTATCGATGAATATAGTATGCCCACTTTTTCAATAAAACATGTGTATAATACTAATTTTTCTTCATAAAATAGCCCAAAAGAAGTAATAATAACCCTGTCAATCGATGCAACAACAACTGGGTTAAACGAATATTCTTAATAATATAATTTTTCTCTTAGTCTTAATGTCTTTTTCTGATGATGAGTAAATGAATACCGGACCAACATTCAAAGGTAGGTTCTAGAATCTCTATTTCTCGAAAAAAATCAGCCAAACTTTAACAGAATGTATTTCAAACAGTAAGATTGTAATCACCTTAAAAATATATATCTTTATATAGTCTACTAAGATAAAGGTATTCCGATATCCCTGTTTTAAATTTCTAAAACAACACTTATTGTGTGTACATGGCTTCTATAGGGTGTGTACAATATCGGTAAGATTGAAAATATTTAAGTTCACATATTTTGCACATAACTTACATGGTATAAAGATGGTCATGGTGGAAAACTTCCCTTGAAATATAGTTTTGCTTGAAATACCATAGTTTTTAGGTCATGAGTAAAACAGTCTTTATCCCGCAGGATAAAACCTGCTGTTTGAAAAAAAGTTTTAAACATAATGGGGTATTTCACTGTTTTCTCATAACTCTGAAGACCGATTGAGCTTACATTTTCACAGGTTTGTTATTTCATGTATGTTGGGTCACATCATGTGTGGGTACATGACTTTTATTTGGCAATTACCAATGTTGTACACATCCCTTAAGAACGATAAGATAACACGAGGCTACGTTTTTCGTTTGTCCAAAATCAGTTACGTCTTGCATGGTATCCTTAAGATGTCTAGGATGTGATGACCTTCCTCACAGAAAGTGTCATTGAAAGCAACCAAAACAATCACAGTTTTCCATGCGGTTTGAATCTTTAATTTAACACGTATCCTTCAGTTAAAGCTTGAAGTTTGGATTAATTACACCAAAATATTGGTTGTGAGTATTGAACGGGAATTAGCGTGTAATGCATGCAAACAACAGAGGGCGTTTTCACTCCACACTGAATGTTTGACACAACAACGTCGCCTTTAAGATTTGCTGAGATAACATTTTAGAAAAACGAGTTTTGCAGTTGACATAAATTCACCGTCCCCCAGGGTTTGGGGGTACGTCTACGGTAGTCTCCCTTGATTGCCATGTTCGTTCTCCCTGCTCTAATTCTATACCTCTATTATAAACGAATGCCTGACAGCTACGGGCAGAGAAACCCAACACCAGAAACGGCAGCCTTCTTCCGCGGAGATTTGGGGCCGTCGGACTTTTCGGGTGTATCATGACTGAAACTCTAGTCATATATTAATTTAGCAAATAGCTTGAATAATTGTTATGGTTTCGTATGATTGTGTATGGTTAGAGGTGAGGTGGAGACCGGTAGTTAAGGCTGTAAGCATTGTGTGCTAAGCGATCGCTTTTCAAATCAAAGGAGCGGCTGTACAAAAAACTTTAAAGGGAATTTTGTTGGTTCAATTTTTTGTAATTTTCAGGGTCGGTTGTTAGATTGAGTGACGCAAACTAAAAGTGATTTGGGGTATTCGGGGGTTTTTGGTTATTAATTTTTACAGTTCAAAAATGCCCTAAAAAAATAGCGATTTTCTTGTCTTCACGCTTTTTCCTCAAACTGACCAGGGGTGGATTTCACAAAGAGTTAGGACTGGTCTTATCTCGAGCTAGGACGAGTTTTGTGAAATCGAACTTAGGATCGATCTTAGCTAGCATCGATCCTATCTCTAGGACTAGGCCTAATTCCTAGAACTATAGTCCTCAGTTAGGACTATCCTTCGGGAAATTCACCCCAGCTTTCAGACAAAAATATTTCTCAGGTACGGGTATAAACCGTTTTTTATTAGTGAGTCTTTCCAGAATGAAACTTAGAAAAAAAAAATTCTCGACAATTAGACCTACTGATCGTGAACTTTGTGTTGTGATCCGTACGCGTCAATACTAATCGGGTAGAAAGAAGGGACCTATCTGATTGTGATGCCGGTCCCCATGCTTTGTCAATACCAATCCCGGGGCCCCTAGTTTGGAGACACTGGCCGCCCGAATTTGAAGAGTGCATACCCCCTTGCATTGGCATGGCCACAATCGCAAAGGTCAATCAACGGAAACGTGCACCCGTAATAACGCGCCGCGCACAATTCTCAGCCAATGGTGGTATGTCTTCATTTACCTCATCAGTGAGGGAGCTGTTTAGGCTTGTGACGTCATTAAATTGAAGTCAATTTTGTAAACAATAATGACTGGATGTAAAATAGGGCCATTGACTGACCATTGAGTTATCTTTAAATTTAAGAGTTAGAGAAAACTACAATGCAACATAAGTGCAATAAAAAGGCAAGACCAATAAATAAAAATGTACGCCAATCACATTGTTGACTAATAATTATTAACAACATACTAAAATTGATTATATAAACAAGATAATATCAAGATAAAAATGAGTGTTAACAAATGTCTGCCGCAGCTCTTATCATTTGGGCTCCGGGCCCTATTTCATGTAGAGATGCATAATAATAAGCAGAAAATTAAGCACGAGAAAATTATGCTGATCAAGGTTACCTGCCAATATAAAATGTTGCATGTACCATTGTGACTGTATTTGTAGCAATATTTTCTGCTAAAGCAGCTGGGTGAGTGGTCTTAAAAACAACTCGCACTGCTTAAGACCCCTTTTGAACAACTTTCTGCTAAGCAACAATGAGCAGGATAACAGTCACATGTTAAATGTGACATGGAATTTTGGCTGATAACCTTAATTTGGTATAAATAAGCAACAACAACTGTGCTTAGCTACTCTGGTAGTTAAGCATCTCCATGAAAGTGGGCCGGCCGGAACAGTGAAACATTTCATAGAGCTGCTTTACAGCAGGCAATGGTGCTCAGCAAATGTAAGCAGGAAACCAGCCACAATCAATGGTACATGTGACATGATATTTTAGCTGGTAACCTTATTCTGGTCAGCAGAATTAATTTGTGCTTAGCTACTTCTAAAAAGCAGTTCTATAAAAGTGGGACCCGATCCTTTTCTGCTTAATTCTGAGGAAAGGCCCCAATTGTCTCAAAATACTGTGCGGCAAGGCACTCACAATATTGTAAGTGACAATTTTCGTGATAAGTCGATGTTTAAGGCGATACTTTGCTGTGCTTTGAAATGTTGGGTTCTTACACCACGAATCCTGTCTACATCGGTTAATACAATCAGTATGGTATCGACATTATTGTAATACGACCGTAATCCGGTTCAATCGAGTGAAACGGTTATTTCGGCAATAACACTCCCGTACAGCCGCACTGAAACGCTGGGCAATCTACACCCTTAACGACAGCAAAGAAAGTTCTAGCGACCCTACTTTGTATAATTGTTCTAAGCTCTCTGGAGCAATAAAAAATGCCTACAGCCATTCTTACAAAATAATAAAGGCTATTTTGAGACACTCGTTACGCGTATACCACATGCATGTCTGGATTAGCTCATGAATATTTAATTTCACAATGAATATGGAAATTCGTTCTAATTACCCGTATGGGCTTATGCAGTCAAAATTACCAGCAGCCCTTCCAAACTAACTGTTCGCTATTTATAGAATCTAACATGATTTGCGTGTTTAATTCACCTTAGCGTCTGTGAATATGGAATACAATGTCAATATGTAATAATGGAGCTGAATATTTTCTAGATCAGTGGACCTACTTGTACACTTTTAACTGCACATTCCATCTGCTATTTTAATATGAAGTATTTTCAAGCCCTTTGTTCATAATTGAAAAAAAAATTCAAACTGTTTATCCGAGACTGAAATGATGAGCTTAATTTTAAAAGCTGAAGCTACTGCTGAGCCAGTGGCTTAACCAGTACCCCCCCCCCCCCCTACAACCCTTTAAAATGAGATTAAAACGAATTCACAAATGTTTTGAATTCCGTACATCAAAATGACTTTCCTCGAACAAACGCACGTCTGTACAGATAGAATAGTCATCTACTTTGACTTCATTTGAAAAGGTAGGCCTAATAACAATAATTTTACTTCATGAAAATGTGTGCCCATAATGTGAGTACAAAAATACGTCAAACATTTCAAAAAATATAATATACAATCAAATTATGTGCACAAATGCATTTGTTTAATGTTCAAGTTGTCCTTATATCAATAAGCTTTATCCCGAAAGAAACGTGACATCAATATTTGACTTCTAATATCTGCTACTGTCTGTAGCTTACCTTTAAATAATGGGTAAGTTTTTACGGTTTGGGAATGGAAGATATGAAGTGCTAAGTTCACGATCTATTTTTGTAAATAGTAACACGATTTGCGTGTGAACAACTCTGATGAGGGGAGACAGCTGCGAATAAAAAAAGTCCCGCCAATTTAGAGCGCTGATTCAGTTTTCCCGCCATTTCTTTAAAAAACTAAAAAATCCATTATTCAGACGTTCTGCAGGCTGCGAGCGACTGCAAGATTTTGTTCATCGGAACACGATTTGATATTTACCTTATAGACAGTGTAAATTACTGACTGCCTTTCTGACGGTTTTCTCAGGAATTAATGTTTACAATCTGTGATGAATTACAGTTTTGGAGAAAAGTACTCGCTCCCATCAATATGCCTTTCAAAATGCCAAGACATTTTCTCTCTAATATCATTGCTTGGTTTTACCTCTAGCAATGTGGGGAACACATCACTGAATTGCACTCGAAACTCCTTCCCTGTATTGTACATTAAGAGATTCGTATTAAAGGCACTGTACACGTTTGGTAATTACTCAAAATATATATTAGCATAAAAACTTACTTGGTAACGAGCAACGAA
>JAUELU010000010.1:2385900-2406547 GCA_032357145.1 Evasterias troschelii
GTATGTGGTTGATTACACAAAACATGAATACTGTCTGTGATTATTTTGTCAGCTCTGCCAATCCTGTATAATACCTTTAAATCACAACTTCGGCAATTAAAGGCTTCCCTGAAATATTTGGAAAGCCCTTGCTCATGATTACATGATCAAATCAGAAATAAACAAAGCAGCGTATTTTGAAAAGAAGAAAAATATCAAACAAAAATTGATATCATAACATTTGGGTGATTTGTTCACTGCAATACCCAGATGTAATATCAGTATCGACTTGTTTAATACTAGTAGTAGGCCTATAATGTATTAAAACTACAGTGAAAGTATTAAATATTGATCACCTCGTGAACTGTTTTTTATTTTTTTTGTTTTTTGTCTTACATCAACATTATAGAGGATTGGTAGTAATACAAAACTTTTGTTTTATCAAATCTGAAAGTTTCCGTTGTAAACATTCAAATATCTGTAAAAGAAATGTGTACAATTTTTGTCCTTTTTGAGGGAAACATGCTTTACATCAAGGCCAAAATATGATAGAGTGGTTTGAGCAAAAATAAACAGGATCAGTTGACATTGTAATTAGGCTGGTTTCCTTTTCGTGGTCAGCAGAATCCTATTTGCATAAGCAGCTTTGTTAAATCAGGCCATGTTTTTATTTGAAAAGCCTGGTCAGACAGTTTACATGCCCTGAGCATATGAGCATTATAAGACACCCCCACCCGTTTTTTAAAATAATTTTTGTCAGTTTTCTCCTAAACGTGAGCACCTTCTTCAGTAATCATTCTCGTGTATATTTAAATCAAATATGGTGTATGAGTCACTTATTTCCCAATAGCAAAAAGAATATTGTTATTTTGTGGCTTTTTTGTGTGGGCGGGGGACAAAGAAATATTAATAATATTGATAACAACTCTACAAAGTATATTCTCTTTCGAAACCGTGTCATCAGGAAATGTATTTTCATCAGAAAAGATCAACATATCAATCATATCACATTTCATAGATGATATAAAAGGGCGTGACGGACAATGTTCATGATGGATTAGTCAGCCTATTACCATGTGCACGATCCCCGAGGATCGGATTAAAGGGCTGGGAAAAATCCTCACTCGGAGCATGTGAGGCTAATTAGATTCATTTGTACTGTCATTATTCTGAGGTATGACACTATATTCAATTTCAATTATACCACATTAGATTATTTGTGTGCTGTCATTATTTTGAGTTAATGACACTAATTGTAATAATTTAATATGTTATTTGTTTTTGTGACACATTCTGATAAAATGAAGAGAATGTACTATGCAAAATACATTTATCGAGCAAATACATTGCTACCGAGAAAATAAGCAATTAACAACTTGTTGGTGAAATGTAAGTTGTTCATAATGCGGTGTAATGATCCAATAATAAAATGCATTAAAAATGGGAACAAAACCGCATCCCAATTTTTCAGAATACAGTATACAGTATCCACAGACAATTTTGTGCAAAAGTCTTTTTATATATTTTACTGTCGGCTTTCTTGTTTTTGGTGAAATGGGTTACTGAGGGGCCTGGGTCTCTCTGGTTGTTGTAGGAGCGACCTTCACTTATATATACAACTTTGCTGCTTGTGCATTTTTATTAAATTGTAATGAATTTTCCATTGATTTATAGTTGTAATTGATATTTCTAATGTAGTTTTAAGGCACCGTACACGTTTGGTAATTACTCAAAGTATATATTAGCATAAAAACTTACTTGGTAACGAGCAACGGAGAGCTGTTGATAGTATAAAACATTGTGAGAAACGACTCCCTCTGATGTAACGTAGTTTTTGAGAAAGAGGTAACTTCTCACTAAAATAATAAAATACTTCTGGCCAGAAGCCTTTTATTCCTATCTGAAAGCATACTAATTTGTACAACAAGGGTGTTTTTTATTTTATAATTATCTTACAACTTCGATGACCGATTCAGCCCAAATTTTCACAGTTTTTTTATTTTATGCATATGTGGGGATACACCGAGTGACAATACTGGTCTTTGATAATTGCCAAACATGTTCAGTGCCTTTATAAAAAAAAAAATTACGTATTTGTTTTTTATTTTATTTCGTTTGCCTTTGTAGATTTTTATTGTCTGGATTTTTTAGATAGTGATTGTTTTTCGCTTGTGTGTTGTCCGCAGGAGTGTTCTCTGTTGTCTTATTCTGTTTTGTTAGTTCTTTATATGTATTGTATGTGTGTTGCTTGGGAATAAATAAATAAATAAATAAATAAATAAATAAGTAAAAAGGTAAAATTACAGAACTTAGGGGTCACTACACCTAAATATATGTATACATAATCATTGAATGATTAACAATCAAGAGTAGGCCATACAAAATAATGGAAATGATAATCCGTGAAAACGGCACCTTCATGGGTTGACTTTTGAGCACGTTATAAAACTAATGCCCTTGAACTCAAATATCGAATTGTACCACATCAGCTGTTTAAAGAGATCACCCTCGTCCCCGGGGAGGAAATAACAGGGGACGGGTCATGTGCAGGGGTGAAAGGTCACTTAAGGTCACACATGGGGAGGCAAATAGTTTGAAGAGATGTTAACCATAAAACTGTGCAATTGTATAGATGTGTAACGCGTATATAAATCAAGTGTGTGATACGAAGCAAGATATACCCTTCCAACTGCATTGCTTTAAAGCTTAGTATGTTAGTACTTTAGTGTCATATATGTTTTTCTTTTTGTAAGATACCACGATTCGGCGAATCTCTGTCGAAAGAGAAAGACTGAAGAATGACAACATTAAAAAATAGAATGCCACAACTTGCACCTTTTAGGGTATACGTTTTCCCCAAAAAGTGAACAATTATTTCAGTCAAGAGTCTTAGTTTAAGCTATGGTTTAGTGGCGTATAACCAATAAGGTCCAATGGGGGCACCTGCAAACGGAACTGCAGTTTTAATTGGCTAATAGCCCCCTAGAAAATCTGTTGCACCCCATTGTGCTTCCCTATCCTAGTTTCGTTGCTGAATATGTATTTTGTTGATGGTTATCTTTCTCATCAGGGTGTGTACAGCATTGGTATTTTTGTCAAAGACAAGTATCCACACATGATGTGACACAACGTAATATACATCAAACCTGTGAAAGTGTCAGCTAAATCGGTCTTCGGAGTCATGAAGAAAACAGTGAAAACCCCCATTACATGTTTTCACTGTTTTCAAACTTCGGATTTTATCACCAGTGATAAAGACTAATTGTTTTACTAATTTCCTAAACACTATAGCAGTTCAAGCAAAACTATTTCAAGGGAACTTTTTCACCACGACCATCTTAAACCATGTAAGTTATGTGCAAATCTGTGAACATTTATTTTTTCAATCATACCAATGTAGTATTTGTACACACCCTGTTGAAATGAGTGCTGATCTTCGCACTGTCCCTAATGACGGAATGCACTCTTAGCGTTGTGATTCTTAACAGACAATAATTAGTGATCGTTAGCTAAATACTGTGCATTCTTGCTACTGGTAACCCTGACGATATGACCAGGTGACACCCTTTGAATGTCGCTGACCCTTCTTGTGATAACACACGCGGACTGGAAGATGTTTATAGATGTGCTGTGCTCATCTAAAGTGCTTTAAAGGTACTACCGCTGAATGTTCCAAGTAAGAAACTAAAATATTGCTTGGGTCAGAATTGACCCGGGTTCCAGGACCCAGGGGTCAGGCTGGGTCAGAATTTACCCGGATTCCAGGACCCATAGGTCAGGCTGGGTCAGAATTTACCCGGATTCCAGGACCCAGGGGTCAGGCTGGGTCAGAATTGACCCGGATTTCGGGTTACAGGGTCAGGCTGACCTGGAAAGTGGCTTTAACTCAAATGGCATTTCAACTCGGATTCTGCGTGATTTTGATCCATTTCTAAATCGTTTTGAAATAGATTCCGGGTCTTTTACTGACCCATAAATGGGTCAGTTCTGACCCGGAAGATTTTGGAGATGGCTGCAGCGTTAAAAACGCTGGCAATTACCAAGGCTCGTTAGCTGCCACTCAAATAAGTATTTTAAGGTTGAGCAAAGAATATCTTACTTTTGTGCAATTTCACTTGAATGCACACTATATCCTTCCGAATGAGTTCGTTGAATACAACGATTTTAACACTTTCGTTTGCGCGATTTGACATGACAGACAGAGTACAACACTATTATTGCGTTCACAGATGAGTTGTTATAGACGTGTCCTTTTTGCGCGTTTCCACTTGACAGCTCACACCCACTAACAGACGAGTCTACACGATTGCGCAACTGTGGTCATCATTGTCTACTACAATTTGTATCTCTTTTTCTCTGAATCTAAGAACTGCATGATTGATTTGCTGACGTCAGTCTTATAATTTATACTCTTCACATGTTATGGGTGAATGGACAATGGACATCAACAAAATGAACACTTTTCTTGCTGTGTCCATCTCATGTTTAAAGGTATTATAAAGGATTGGCAGAGCTGACAATATAATCACAAACAGTGTTAATGTTTTGTTTAATCAACCACATACATGAAATAACAAACCTGTGAAAATTTGAGCTCAATTGGTCATCGAGGTCACGAGAAAATAGTGAAAAGAGACCTTATGTGTTTTCTTTTTTTCAAACATCGAGTTTATTATCGCGCGCGATAAAAACTATTGTTTGACTCATTTCTCAGAAACGATAGCATTTTAGGCAGAAATATTTTAGGGAACCCTTTCTACCATTACTTACTTTAAATCATGTAAGTTATGTGTGAATCTGTGAACAGTTGTGTTTTTTCGATCTTACCAATAGTGTACAGGGCCTTTAAAAGAAATATCGGTGCTACTTATTTTGTGTGTACGATATTTAGTTTGATATGAAAAAGACAGGAGCTTAAATCTATAAAAAAATATATATTTATAATAGAATGTAAAGGTTTGGAACAATGGATTAAGCTCGTTATGAGAATTGTTGTCAAACATGATTTTTGAAATTTACCAGGAATATATTTTAAGCAAACATTTTCTGCAAAATAGTTGACAGTTATGCAAGCTTAAGACAGCACTCTTCGAGACGTATTTCTACATGCATCGTCAGACCATGGTCAGACCATTATTAGAATAAAACACACTGATGTCCTTCTGTTACTTCCCGTACAGTTAACTCGATACAGTTCATTGAAATTAATAGACTGGTGCTGGTGATCCTCTATGACTGGGCTGTTGCAACATCCGCATAATGAACCGTCCAAACCAGGTTGCTATAATCATCGTAAACTTATAACTAACACAATGCATGAGAGCAAAGGCTGACTGAATACTCAAAATGGGGGACCTTTAAAACTGATTGACCCCCCTTTAACCTCGATTTGGTTATAAATATAGTTGGGTTAATACAACTTATAGCCGTGCCATACACTGAGCCAGAAAAGACACCAGACGTTCTCTCATCGCATATAACACAAATGAGTACCCCTTTAATAAAAGAAGACTATACTTGCAAAAATGATTGTAAGTGTACACAACTAACATGACATATTTGAGAGAAATCTAAGGGGGAAACCGAAACTGTCATCGTATCGCAAACCAACTCTAAAACACAACGCACTGTCCAAGGAAGCTACATATATGTTTTCTTCGCCAATCTTTTTCATAGATAAAAAAAGAAGCAGACAAACCCCTGGGAAAATACAGAGCTCACTTATATTTAGTTATCTATTTTTAGGCTATTTTTTTTTCTTTTCTTTTCTTTTCAAAGCCACGGTTCTTCTACCGACAGTCTCAGCATGCAATGATAACACCTGGAACTTCTATAATTGTCTCTGCCCCTTAGGTGTTAGAGCTATATAGACTAATTGTACTATAGTGTGAAATGCAACCGCCAACAAAAAAGTGAACATTTCGTTTAACCTTGTGTACGGATGTAGGTTAAACCCTACCGCACATGATCCAATGGACCAATAACATCGTATGGGATGTTATCTTAAATTGACACCTGGGCAAAGAAAAAGCAAACTAACTGTACTTTTGAATTCTATTTGCTTTCATGAATGTTCAGGAAATTCGGCATCCACAAAAATAATTTCAAGAGCGGCAAATATGACAGAAAAGTTTGCTCTCACATTTAAAGACAAAATGTACTAATTGATTAAAGAGCGCACAAAACACATCGTGATATGAAAATAAAGATCTTCCTTCACACTATAAAATGACATTTAAATTCTCGCCCACCACAAACATTTTAACCTGACAATTTTGTCTCGCGTTCCACTTTGAAGTAAAACCTAATTCTTAAAAAGAGCGACCCTGTCAGGGGTGGACCCCATATGGGGAATGTGATAAATGATTCCAATGTATGTAACACATCGGTATTTATTTTCTACCCCCCCCCCCCTCCCCCATTTACCATTCAGGCTCCGCCCTTGTTGGGTAAGCAGAGATTTACCACCGACCATATAGATCATATAAACTTTGTTTTAAAATAAAGTGACTACATTCCATGGCCTTTCTGGTAGGAAAGACACTACAATGGTCACGATATTGTGAAACTTTACACTTTTTTAAGCTCAATATAAATTCAAAAGTTACAAAAAGTAACAGCTGTACAAGTTTTGAGATGTGTCCCTTATTCAAATTAAAAGTTTATAACTACTATCCATGAAATGTGATTGTTTTTATATTTTCTTCCACTCAGTGTGTACAAATTGTGCCTGCAGGACATGTCACACAGGTTCTGTGCATGGCTATTGTGTAAACAGATGATGTCAAAGGTTACAAGGTACTTTGAAGTAAAACCCTATTCTGAAAGAGAGCGACCGGCATGTTGCATAAGTATTTATAGTTGTCGGGGTAGATCTCAGATATATGGGGAATTAAATAATTATTCCACCCAATATGTAACATCCCGTTATTATCTCTGCCAAGTTCCGGCACTTGTTGGGGAAGTATAAGGATATTAAGTGAAAGTTGGCACTTACCCAATGTGTGGACAGCGGAAACATAACTCCAGTTGTATCTGACGACGATGTCCACCATGGCCTGGGCCTGAAGGGTATCAGACGGGCACACTCTGATAAAATACTCATATAGTGTCTTGTCGCTTAAATCCTTACTGGTAGCCGAATAGGCCACTTGAGGAATGCTGAATAACTGTAATAGATTCTGAACTTGTATCGCTACAGAACTCGAGCCGGGTCCTATAACCCCGACTATGGGTTTACGTGTGGGTAACGGGGTTCCCACACCACCTGGGAGGCACTGGTTTATAACCCCCGGGGCGAAGGAAGAGGAGTCCACACCCGTGACATCATGGCTGCCTCCTGCTCCGATGTTATCACTTACAAACTCCAGGCTCTGTTCTAAAGCAACAGATGAGTACCAACAGGAATCTCTGATTTCAAAGCCTATGGTGACATTGGGGAGAATGGTGGGATCCTTATTGATGTCCGCCAGGGTTTTCATCATCACCTCAACTCGTTGGATCCCGTACTGCTCCCGGATGTCCCCGCAGGTCCGATCCGTCGCTTGGCTCTCGCTCGGGGCATGGTGGACGGAGAAGAGAGCACCGAGAATCACGTCGCCGTCCAGCCGGATGACTTTACGGTTGCGCACGGTCGCTGAGACGGCATTAACGCTGCTAATGAGGACAATTACCCACAACAAGAGGAGACACAACCCTCTCCAATCTGAGGCACGTATGCCCATCATCTCTGCTAATCCACGGGTGTTGGCTGGTCTACCACCACCCTTCAGCGGCACCACCACAACATCTGAGGTTAAAGGCACCCTCCCAATACGATGATCGGCCGTGTAGCCTTGTGCAAGTCCGGTAAATCCATGATGATGGCAGAAAGGACGGTGATGACTCTGCCACGTGCGACCACATAAATGATCGTCAGTCAACCTGGCCGTGGTCTCCATCTCGGAGCAGGCCTACGCTCCAGTAACCTTCGCCTCCGATAAATCCACCTCTCCGGGGGGGCCCAGCGGGGTTGTGGGAGCTCACGCGATTACACCATGCTTGAATAATTAAGAGGAATATTTTTTTAAGAGGCCCCAGCCACGCGACAGCACACTTGAATGTAGCGGCATTGCCACCATGCAAGGTCTCGCAACGTGGAGTGGTTCGAGTTTGATTGACTTCAACACAAATCTCCTCTATATCCAACGAACAATAAAAAGCTATGGACGACTGTCACACCGAGCTCGGAAATTCCTACTGACTGTCCACAGAGACTTCCTAAAGCGGCACGTTTACTTTCCAAGGGCTGAAGCTCAGAAAAGAAAAGTGCATGACGATAACAGGCATGCGCAAAAATACTTCCTCGTGACGTCACCTCATTATCAGTAAAAGATAACAATTACCGTTGCTACGTGAAATCCTTCCTCAATGATGCTGCCAGGTGCATTATGTCAGCACACGAATTTATTTAAGTTTGTATATAATTCTTTCTCGTTTGACTCCTGTCAGTGGCATTATTATTTTTAACAAAATTCTCTCAAGTTGTTGTTCCCCATTGACTATTTTATTTCATCCATCTTCACTGCATCTACACGGTGGACAAGCAACGGATATTTCCCGATCGACGAGAAGACGCGTGGTGTGGTAGTTTCAGTTTCAACAAATCATCTCCCATGAAACTTCTCACAGCCTAAGCATAGGATAGAGAGAAACAAATTAAACTCAGGAATTAACACCATGAGCTAAACAGTTAAAATAGCCAACTGTAGGCTGTTAAGAATAAACACTACCTACAGTATTAAATTAATTCGATGTAAACTACCCCAAAACCCCGAAACTACCCCAAAGATTAGTCAAACTGACGCAGAATCCGAGTTGATATAACATTTTGTAACCACTTTCCCGCGGGTCAGCCTGACCCAGAAATGGGTCAGGTCTTCTGGGACCCGGTGTCACGCACTGAGCATTTCGGCGTACTGAACGTTCCAACGTCATGTCATGCCTGCGCGCAGCAAGCGAAAGTAGTCAATTTTGTGTCGCACTGAGTGTTCCTCTAGTCTCTAGCTGTCATGGCGTCGCTCATGAGCTGTAGTACTACTAGCGTCGCTCATGAGCTGTAGTACTACTACTAGTAGTGATGAACGCACAAGCATGTCAAGTTGTTTCGTAACTCTAGGTGTGAAGACATCAATAATAATTCATTACCTTTATACCAGCGGGAGGTATGTGGAAGGCCTGACAGAGGGGGAAAAAGAGGGCTGTACGTGCCCAATCTAAGAAATATTCTTACGACGCGGTATTGTCTGACAATTTAAGAGCACGAGAAGAAGACCACGTCACCAACACGGCTGGAATGAACAGTACGGCCGCGCATGCGTGCATTACCTGGAACGCTCAGTACGCCGGAACGTCGAGGACGTGACACCGAAATACGTGTCAGTTGTAACCTGGTCAAGTGTAAATAGTGGTGTATAAGTCAGAACAATGTAAATATTATGATGTGGTATCCCTTTCCTGCTGTGCAGTATTATTCGGATGTAAACAATTGCTGTGCTAAACAACAGCTTGGTGAACATTTGGGCCAATTTAGAGTCACAGTGTAGGTTTGACAGTGGCTGTGAATACCTAGCTTTGAAAAAGCATGGCGACTTTACTTTCTTTGAAGATGCCCACTTATGGATTCAAGTTAGTCAAAGAAACTCCCTTAGATAACGTGTGTTATGACTTTTGCAGATGGCGAAGCTAACAATTGTAGCAATGCTAAAAGTCAATGATAATAGAGATTATTATTGTTCTAGATTTCTTGCTATAAAACCAAGGATGCCTCACATGAAGTGAACTTAATCATTGAAGCTCGCAAGTCTGGCGAATGATGTGACCAAGGTACTAAGTTTGGTTTGTGAACCAGACTGGGACTCGAACCAAAATCAAAAACGCAGTATAAACACAAAATGCAAGTTCTATTGTCCTGATTCTTTTTGTTGAAACATCCAGCTTACTCTTTTTAAGAATAATATTCTTATTTGTAGGGAAAAAACAGTTTGTATATAGCAAAGTTTAGTTTGTGTGTGGAATACCTGAAACTATGGAATACAGTTTCTATGGTTAGCATCGCTAGCGTTGCGTTCAGCCTGACTATAACACGACGTCGCATTGCTGAAGGGTAAAGCCCGGTAAGCGGGAACCTTAATGAAGATTAGCCTAACCTCACCAAATGAGGGCGTTATGCACGATTTACAACGTATGGTGAATGATTATTGATTTAAGAAAGAGGTCGGCAGATACAATTTTCAAGCAGTAGGGACATGCATTGTAAAAATGAGAACAATCTTAAAATGAAATGTAAATGTTAAACGGTTCGAACTCTCCCCTCCTTACAACTTAAAAACGTCACATAATCATATTCCTAAATTGCACGTTTCCATAAGTTGATTATCTGATTTATTTTGTAATTAAAATCAAATGAGTTGGCATTACTCAACCAGCTCAGGATATTTTGTAACAAAAGCAGCACACGTTTGGCATTTAAAGCAAGTATGTGTGTACAGCATGTGCCACTAAGAACAACTCGAAGCATCATGTTAATTGATTTTAATGAAATTATAATGGACATTTTTAATTGCTTGACGAAGCGTTGGATAATTGCACAGGGGCTGGTTTTAATGGAGAAAATGTCCAGCAGGGAATTGACCGTTTGCCATTTGCCAAGACCTCTGTCATTGCAATAGCAGAAATGATTGCTGACGCCATTCTCGTCACACCAAAATGTGCAGACCATTTTTCACTGCAAACATTTTGTAGAGTGTAAATAATCATGCAATCAAAATAGACATTTCTGAAGAATGTGATTCTAACCGGAGTACACTGATCTCAACCCGTCTGTGCCCAACCTCGTCCCCATGGTTTACTTTATTTCCAACCATGTTTACAATTATAGTAAACCCTGGGAGGGAAACTCCTTACTTGGACCCTGATTGGAAAACGACTTATAAAACAGCCGACTGGCAACCAATAAACAGGCTATTAAATCTGGTACCGGACCACCGGACTATGACGAAGGTATGAATTTCAAAAAGAAGCCAGACTACTCTAATTTGCATACGTATCCAAATATTTTGGATATGCAAATGATCCAATACCAGGGTGAGAGAGCGGTCAACCTCGTACTGCTCGACACACCGTGGGGACGAGGTCATAAACCTAGAGCTTCACAGTTTACATTCTAGTTTTGGGACAGGATAATGAAAAGAAGTGTAACGTGTGTTTTTGTTTACTTCTTTTTTTCTTTTTGGATGGTTGAACAGAGAAAATTTGACTAGAGCAGGATTTGAGCCTGCCACCACTGGATTTGCGCGCCAGTGCTCTACCAACCAAGCCATCTAGCCCTCATGTTGGCAGTCTCCTTATTTTGTCATCTTCGTTCAGGGGTGCCAGTCAGAAGCCATTAAACCTGTAAATTGATTAGACACAATTTACCCAGTCAGTTTCCCTTGTGGTTTATTTCTTAGTACCGGTATTTGAAATGAAAAGTTGCATCTCCTTTAGGTTATCCCTCTCCTACTGCTTGCCAGGTTGTCTCATAAACTTAGGTGTGATCTATGGGTATACGGTAGTTACAGGTTGGATGGCTTCTGACTGGCACCCCAAGAAAAGTTATTGACCCCACCCCCCAACAAAAAAAATTGGGAAGACCGCCAATGTTAAGGCTAGATGGCTCAGTTGGTGGAGCGCTGGCACAATAATCCAATAGTCGTACTTGTTGTTTGAAATCTTGCTCTGGTAATTTTGTCTTTGTTTAAGCCAAAACTAATTGAATTTACCCAGTCAGTTTCTCTTGTGGTTTATTACTTATTTCTATTAAAAATTTAAAGTATTATACACATAATCTGTATCAACCCTACAATGTAACTGTCCCCAACCCATCCAAAACCAAATTGCATGTTTTGTACTGGACTGAGGACTGCACTTAGTAAGCTGATCATTCTACATGGGATTAGGCGTACCACCTTTATCAGTTTGGGTTACCATAATGGTGTTGGATTTTGTTAGAGTGGGGTGGGGGGGGGGGGGGCTTAATAAATCACTAAAGAGAGTTTTGGTAAATACATTGTCAGTGATTTAAAAAAAATCCTTTTCAGTTCGCTTCATTAAAACACTGTGTTTTTATAAATTGAGACATGAGTGGTGTACATGTAATAGGATTGGAAAGTATACTTTGCAGTACACTACATAAAAACAAGTTTTTTATGCTACTTTGGCTACACCACCACTTCTCTAATGGGGAAGCTAGGATACAAGCAAGAAGATGATAGACATAGCATTTTTTCTTCACTTGTTTGTAGTTGCTTTAAAAAATCTGTCGCATTTTTTTCTTTCTAGAGGGGTCTCAGCAGAAATGGTGAATCAAACCAATGCTGTGCATTATGTGAACCATTCCCCTGTCCAGTGATAAGCGTCATGTGGCAAGTCATGTGACTAGTCATATGACTTGCTGCATTTGATTTCATGTGGTAGGGTTTAATGCCTTTGAGGTTCTCCCTTTGACGGAGACGAAGTAACCTCCTTGTTTGAAGATGATTTCCTTGTTTTCTTGTGGTTGCATTAGATTGATCTTCTTCAGCCTCTTGAAGCTCAGGGACCATTCAGCGTCATCATCCACAAGCTGACTGACGTCCTAAGTCTAGCCCACGATGGAGATAAGAAATCACAGATGATGATGGATAACCTTAAGGTATACCTTTTCTGTTCCTCATCCTCCCCCTGCCCCCCCCCCCTACTAACACACCTGTAAACACCTATAGTGGGCATGACCTCCTATTGTCCCTCTTTTGTTTGTACTTTTTGGTAGCAGCTCCCATTGGTCTTGTACACACATTGTTCAATTCAATTGGAGACCTTCACCTAACTACATGTAGGGACCATATTGTTTGTTACTGTTTTCCCAGTTTGAATGTGTATACATGTACACATATGTGTGTTTGTCAACCAGAGGGTTTCTCCCTTTTTTGTTGGGACAATTTTAGCGTTGTCTGTTTTTGTACACAGAGCAAGGTGAGGTCATGCTCGGCTTGTCAAAACATATCCCTAGATGTACACCCCATTAATAAACTCCCCCCTTAGCATACAATGTTAAATGCTAAATAGTCAAAAAAAAAATTAAAATACTTAAAAGTCTCACAGCTTTTGGCTGTAAATGGGAAATTATTACAATAATGATGCTCAATTTAATATGGGGAGTCGCTGGGCGAGTGCCAAATCTTGAAAAACTTCCCCACGCCTCTAGGCAAATAGGACCATTTATTTCAGTGCCTATGTCATCCAAAATACCTCAAGTTGGAATTCAACAACCGCCAGGTCACAAGTCGGCAATACTTTTACACTGTATCCTTTCGTTAGCCTCTTAAATAAAAGGGGTGTGTGCAGCCTTGTAATTTGAGGACTCCTCTGTGAGGACTTTTACACACTGGAACAAAGGTTCCCACAACGTTTTTCTTTGTTAAACTGGGTTTAGAAAAAGGAATAATTGAACAACAAATGGAAGTCCCCACAAAGGTGTATGCAAAAGTACAGGAGTTCACACATACTTTTGCAAAAAACCCATTGTTGCGACTTCCTATTGTCGTTCTCTTATGTCCTTTTTTAAAGAATCACATTGTGGGGACCCAGTTTAACAAAGCAAAACGTTGTTGGGACCTTTGTTCCATTGTGTACAAGTCCCTACAACTCTGGGTATGCCTACCCACAAACACACACCCACACATTGTAAACATCTGCAATCAGGGACCTCTTATTGCCCCTCCTTTGTTTGTACTGTTCGAACTGTTTGGCAACAGCTCCAGTTGGTTTTGTACATGCTCTCCAACTGGGGACCTTTACCCGAACAGAGACCCTGTTGTCCTCTTTTGTTTTAGGTCCCCGGTTTGAATGTGTTTACCTGGTACCTACCTCCACTTGCTCCCGTCTTTACTATTTAGTTTTTCAAGAAACAGTGTATAAAAGAATTATTTATTTATTTATTTATTTATTTTTGTTCGACAGAATTTCATTCTTAGAAGTCGAAAGACAACATCTCTTGAATTTGAAACTTAGTTTTGGGGTAATACCATGTAATCTCTTCCCTGATTTGTCTTCCGAAGCGAAAAAAAGGTGGTTTTAAACAACTTGACGTTTTGATCAGTAAGCTTTGATCACCTTTAGGAGAATAACAGGGAATAATATTATAATAATAAATTGCTTTCTCACCGTTCAAAGTTTCAAATTCTATTTCATTTGAACTTACTTTGTGAGGAAAAAAACATTGTTCCAGTAGGCCGTTTAACATTAGAGCATCATCTTCAACTAGCCTAGGATGATTGAGTAATACCAGCAGATTGATATCAAGTAGAGGTTTAATTAAAATTAGATTTTAATTTGGAAGGCCAATGCTGT
Organism: Evasterias troschelii; assembly: GCA_032357145.1. Classification (NCBI taxonomy): domain Eukaryota; kingdom Metazoa; phylum Echinodermata; class Asteroidea; order Forcipulatida; family Asteriidae; genus Evasterias; species Evasterias troschelii. The sequence goes on from JAUELU010000010.1 coordinate 2,400,289, forward strand.
TTCTAATCTTTAAATGCCATATGGGGTCACTTAAAAGGTCTACCTTATCTGCTGTAATTCAATAGATAAGGCTCATTTTTAAGACTTTAGTTTGCGATTGGTTAGGCATGCACTGTGCATGTAAAGGAACATGTTCTACAAAGTACATGAATGTTATGATGTTCGAAGCAAAACCGAAAAATAAAAAACAAACTTTCAAACTGAAAGGTAAAAATCAGTTTTGTAATGCACTCATTTTCCAATAGATAAAGTCCCAATGAAATTGAGGACAAAATTACAACTCTTTTTCCTCAAGTTAAACCTGTGTAAAATGTTATTTTATTTAATGCTCATTCAGAGTGAAACATATCCCAAAACCAAGAACCAAAACCAGGTCTGTACATCCCAAAGAGGAATTTTCGCTCTACTCAAAAGTTCAAATTCAATGTCATTTTTATTGAATATCATCAAAATTCAGGGAAAAACCTAAATTATGCAAAACTGTGACGTCATCAACAGTTGTTTCATTTTGTCAAAAATTGCACTTGAAGGGTACCAAACACATGGCATTTTAAATAGTTTTAACCCATGGTTAGATACATGAGAACTCTACATGTATTTATTGGAACATTAGTGGACCTTACGGACTTCCATTCACATAACAGGTCAAAGTGAAAGCCACAGAATTGACATTTTTCAATGTTTCCCAAATTGACACACGCCTCCTGTCTAAAAACACAAAATCAGAATTTCTGTTTTATGTTGTTTTCTCAGACATTTGTTATTGGAAAAGAGTTACAAAATGTAGCCATGTGTGTATTGTGATGATTATACATAAATTAATGGTCTGTATTAGGTTTTGAAAATGCATTGGTCACCTAAAATTAAATCAGGGCCCAATTTCATAAAATTACTGCTTGGAAAATTTATTTGCTTGGCTAAAAATTTGACCTTGGTCTTGGTGCCCCTTCAAAAAATGTCCATAGACTTTAACTAATATTTTCCTATGAAAAAAGTTGCATTGCCTTCTCAAATATGAACAACCAGGCCTGATTCTGTGCAAGTATGTGACCAAGGTATGTCAGATGTATGAAAAAGGATCATTCGAATCCGGAATACTTCAATGTCCTTTATGGTAATCCTTTGAAGAGTTTAGGCAAAAGATTTGATCCTGTGTTGGATATTAATTTTGTTAAAGTCAATTACAGACACTCACTGCACAAGTGACTTTCTAGCAGGTGCAATGAATTACACTAAATTGAAGCTACATTGTACCACTCCTACTATTGTTTGCTCATTAAATATTATCTACATGTACCTGTGGATTTAAAAGATAAACAATATGTGCCAGCCTGCAATATGATCTCTTGTGGTAAATGCACTCTACAAAGTCAGTACACATATTCTCAGTTTCATCATACACTGTACATGTCCACGCATCCAAACCGAGGACTTTAAGAGGTTTTTAACAATAAGGGATCCGGGAAAAGTCTCACTGAGGACGTCCTTGATTCGTTTTCATGTACAAAACCAATGGGGACGTCTCAAAAAATGTCCAAACAATGGGAGAACAAAGAGAAGTCCTCGGTTGACACCATAAACACAGCTGCTCTGTACATTTACGTATAAAGCTCCATTTTACACATAGTATTGTGCACAGCTGTTCCACTATTAAAAAACAATCTGTGTACATGTACGTAGTTTAACCCGTGTTGAATGCAGGCCTGATGCTTTGTTTTGAAAGGGCAAGGGCACCAAGGCATTTTCTCCTTGGTAGAAAGGCACCTTTATAACTATAAGGAAGTTGTTCATTTCTATTCTATTAAAACAGTTGAAGGGGCACCGAGGCAGTAACCAAGGGCAATGGAGGCAATTTCTCAATTGCCTCCATGAAGCATTAGGCTTGGTTGACTCAAAGAATAGTGCAACCAAGACTCACTTGGTAGTTGGTACATCAAAAGACGTGATGTAAACTGCAATGGAGTCATTTTGCTCTGCCCTATTTCAATAAGTTTAGCAATGTATCAGCAAGCCGGCTCTGAAGAGGACCTTTGATAAACTGTCATAGTCCATAGTTCTTATGTACATATTCAACGCCCCTGTTAAAACAGTTAAGGAGAGCCATTTAGCGAGATAACAGACTAAAATTTTAAAGGGTTCCCCACTTAAGCCCAACACACATTTTCACAGTTGAACTGTTTGTTCAGAAGTTAATCTGAACTTGTGCAGTTTGTGTGTATACAGTACACGTACATGTAAAGTACATAGTGAATGACCTCATAATCAAATTATATAACTTTGAGCGGTGCTGATAACTAAAACTGGGGTCACTTTTGACCCCTGACACACTGTTACCAGCATTCTCCCTTAACCATTAACACTGGTCACCTGGCCAGATGCCGGTTAAAACATCTGAGGACCAGTCAAAATTCTCTGAAAGTGGTTCAAAGGCTTTCTATTTCTAGTTAAGTGTGAAAAACATCTCTATTTTTTATGAAAAAAGGACTAGCGAAAATGCTTTTTCACTAGTGAAATGACAAGCTTACCAGTCAGGCTGCTTGCTAGTGACTCAAAAAGTTTTGGGCAATCCCTGTGTTTACCATCTTTGTCTTATTTTATCCCGTAGGGCATAAGCCACAATTTAAAGACACGTTGTAGGTTGTCCGAATTTGATTTACGTGTAAATTATAAAAATTTGCACCCAATAGACTGTGTAGACTCATATAGACTTGAATTAAGAAAACAACTCAAACAAAAACTTAAATTTTCTATAAAATCAAACCTTCAAGTTCTTATTAAAGTTTCCCTGTTTGCTACTTTGTAGTCTTGCTCCATTCTGGCAGTCAGCTTCCCCGTGTGTTACTTTGCAGTTTGCTTTTAATGTGATGTACATGCTCTCGCAATTGGCCGAATTTTAACCAAACGAGGGCGCTTTTAACAGCTAGTTTCCTTGCATACCAATTACAATTTTAATCTTATTTTGACTGTCTGTTTGTTGCTTTCTTGTATCTATGGCCAAGTTAATAATAATAATAATAACAACAATGATAAAACTGTTTGTTTTAGGCCTACTTGTTTTGCATCACGTAAATTTGGTTCACACAAGCCCTCACGCAGTATTTGAGATGCATGTATATTATCCTTGCATGCATTTGTTCTCTCAAAATGGCAGACCATTGGCAGACTGTAGCTCTACGTGGAGCGTCAGTGCAGGGGGCCGATACACATCATACCATCCCAAGGCAAAGTTGGTTTGAAGTGTATGTAAACTAATGATTTTTGTATTCATTTCTCATTTACAGACTTACACGAAAGACCACCCTGATGTTCCAATCCTGGATCCATTGGACTCAGTATGTAAACTGATGGACCGAAATGCTAGCTATACGTTATTTCAAAATGCCTTCCAACAAACCTCAGGTACAGACATTTAGTAATAAAATCTAAAGACATTGATTCTAATTAAAAGATGTTAATTTTGTATGCGATAAAGACTATTATTTGGTTGTTGCTCTTAATGTATACATCGATCTGTTTTAAGCACTGTATACTATGTACTACAATGTAAGTACTTCCCTGAGTCCTGTAGACATCTGCTCTATAGCATGGCAAAAGTCGTGGATTTGATTTCCAACCAAGTGATATGGCTGTGAATTTATTTTGATTGGACTCGGGGGAAAGTACTGAGTATACTGAACTTAATACACATTAGTGTTAGAGCAAAAACCAAATAATGTAATTTGGTTTTGTTGCTTACCGACATAGTAAAACTCTTGGTTAAACTCATCACAAGTTCTGATGCTAACTGCACTTTCTTGTCTCTGGATTTCTTTTTTATATTTGCAATGCTCATAATTATAATTATATTGACAAATTTTAGGCAATATTTTGAAAGTATAAGATTTAAGAATGTCATGAAGAGAATTTCTACTGAATATGTTGTTTTAATGATGTATTTATTTATTTATATTATGTATTTTTTTCTTATTTTGAAGTACACGGTAAAGTGTTAGTTCCCAATTTTGTGGAGATCCATACCAAAGATGTTGCCGAGATCAAGAGATTACTTGAAGGGGCAAAGGTCAAGTATCCATTTGGTAAGCTAGCTCTGATGTTCCCTGACCCACCTCCGCCCCCACCCTTGTGGCCATAAGAAGGGACGTAGATGTGATGAAGCATGTGATTTCAGGATTTGTCATTGGTCTCCTTGTACTTTAAGATTTTCCTGAAAGAGGTGAAATGGGGGACTTTTTGGATGCTAAATGGCAGCAGACTTATCAGGTAAACCCATTGTTCTCTTTAGAGTGCGCATGCTAAGAACTGCGTAAAGAATGGATATTATTCTGGTAAGTCTGCTGCCACGTAGCGTTCCAAAGTCTCCCATTGCCATCACAGAAATGAAAGACTTGGCTCTTGTTGTGACCAAACCGTCAGATATCTATTTGAAATGATATAGAGAGCCTGTTATCCCCAACTATTTTGCAATTCTAGTGGCTTCTTCTTTCCCTTAAAGAGGGAACTTTTATCAAATTTATCAAATTTTCCTGTGTGAAAGTCAGCAAACTATGGTTGGTGGTTTGCCAGATGTGGACATGACATGTCCCATGGCTTATGATACTGTATCAGTTAAATTTGTATTGTTAATGTTATTGATTGTTTATGAGGTTTGCCTGTCACCTGTACAAGGTAAGGGCTAAAAGGTGAGATTTAAAAGTAGGGGGGATTTTTACTAGCAGATTGTCGTTGAACCCACTTGGAACTATTTAAACAATTCTGCCTTTGGAATGACCCATACAACTGGACAAAATTGTTGTTGTTTTTTCCAGTGGTTTATTTGTATTTTTTTCACCTCTTTTTAGTGTGCAAGTCGTCAAAAGCTCACGGCTCTGTCAAATCTCATGAGGTTAGTTCAATGATGTAAATTATGTATTTCACTTAGACTTTTTTAATCATGTTAATTGGAGTAATGTACAGCTACAAAGAAGTCTAGACATTTACCCTATTACATGTACATAAGTTTGAATATCTGAATGTTTAATGATAGTCAATAACAAGGTATTATATTGGCAAGTTGTGACCAGTTTAGAAGGGGAATGTTTGGCCACTGCTAATGGATGGAGCTGAACATTGACCCCCCCATGTTTTTTGTCTCCGTGGATGGTTTTTTGTACATGAAATCCTCCATACAGTCAAGGTATTAATTGTAGTGTCCCCCAAGGTTCCACACTTGGACCGTTATTACTTTTAGTTTATGTTAATGCTATACCATTGTGTTGTTTGGTTGTAATGCCTATTTTATTTGCTGATGACACAACATGTTCAGATTGCTTCACATTATTATGTTTATTTTCATGAATTGCTTCCTGAGAACTCAAGCAGTGATTTGTTTTTTCCTTTTAACCATGATCAGTCTCGTCCATTCCCAAAGTCCTTGTAGATTCGACTGTGCATTGGCTAATTATAGATGTTTTGCCTACTATTGTCAATACTCTTCCACCTGCTAAGACATGACTTGACGTATTTGGCTGAAAAGGTGTTCATGAAGCACTATTAAAAGATTTTTCTTTTGACAAGCACAAGAATTTGTCTTTGTACCAATCTTAATTGTTTTTCTTACCCGTTGGAGCTAGGCAATATCTATTCCCAGTTTTACTTTGTTATTGTATATGAACCCTGAAGGAACTATGTCATTGTGATTTCTGCAACTGAAACGAATTGTATAATGAATTGCTACTATCTACTTTACATACTTGTGATTTGACAGCAGTCTTGGGTGCTCCACTACAGACATGACAGAATGTCTTGTCCTTCTCTCAGACATCACCCCCATTCATACCAAATACTGATGTCTTTTGTTTTATTCCAATTTTGATGCATTTGTATATCTTTGTATATTTTATCACTTTGTATATTGTTTATTACAATTATTCGTTATATGAAAGGAAATTTAACAAACAAACAAACAAACAAACAGGTCTGATCAGAATCAAATAATTTTCCTAGGCTTATTTATTGATGTTATTGATGGTTCATTTCTTTAGATGGCTATTATTTTTAACGATGCCGGCCTCAAGGACATAGAGCCCCCATGCGTAGCCATGACGTTTATCAACCACAATGCACAGATGCATAAGATTTTTATCATTGGACATGATTTTCTACTCGTCAAAAGACCGTCTATCAAAAACTTTGTATCAGCTGGTCTCAGTGGTAAGAAACAAGTTTGCTTTTTTGTTGTTGTAGCAGTGAGGGTCTTGGATTATGAAATACTATTATCAAA
>JAUELU010000010.1:2573433-2585236 GCA_032357145.1 Evasterias troschelii
TGTACAGTATTTTATTTCTTCTTTGATTTTTGAAGAAACGTGTAACTCTTTCTACCTCCTATGCAATCTCTTTTAAAGTTCTGTTGGTAATTTGCAAGTGCTTTGTAACTTTTGTGCCAGTATTTTTAAGCTGTGTATATATATATATTTGTACTTTCTGATTTGATGTTGTTCATCTTGGATTTTAGAGTATTTGTTTATTACTGTATAGTTTTCTTTTAGAATTATTTAGTATGTTCAGTTTTATATTATTATTAAGAGTGTGTGTATAGTTTAGCAGAATGAAATTATTGTTGACATTTTAAAGCTCAAAAAACCACCAAAGAGTTTAATCGAGTTACATGTGTGTGCAGACAGCTGTTGTTGTCTTGTTTTTGTTTGACTATTCCCAGTGTGGTCTACTTAATATTTGTGTTTTTATACAATCCAACCAAAGATAATAGAAACTATTTATCTGTCCTAACTCATGATGCAGTTGTTAATACGCACACTAATCTTGCTTTCAGATCTGGTTCGAATGACACAGAGAAAAGAGGGCCAATCATGCAGACCTTGTAGTAACTTGAGTCAATTGTAAATGTGATTTGATCTTGATTTGTGATTGGCAATATTTATTTTTTCTTCTTAAATCATAGTAATACAAATAATTTTTTTAGAAGTTAATAAACTAATTCATCTGAATTGAGAATTGACCTACATGTAGGTATTTAAACACATTTTGTTTATTTAGTTTAAAACCCTGCGAGTCACTTTTAAAACATATTTTCCCCGTTGCACCACGGTGCTCGCGCGGTAGGCGTTTTATGTTGGGGTGTTTGGGGGGCACAGATCTTGTTCTAATGGTCTGAACAGTTGAATCTAACTTCACTGAACACACACACCAAAGATTTTAACATTCTGGCCCAATACTGGCCCAATACAATCCACACACCAAACAGCCATAGGCCAGAGGCGGCAAGTTTGGTACTGCACAACTGCACAAACGAATGACGCTTTGGCTCAGACCCACACTTTTGACACCTGGCCTACCCAGTGAATGACCTCTAGGGCAAAATTGGTTCAGCCACTTGTTAAGGACTGTTCAGGGTTGGATGAAAATTAATTTCAGCGAAATTGAATGAAAAAAAGTGTTGTAATTAAAAAAAAATTGAAAAAAGTGCCTACGGCCCGAGTACAGTCATTTCCCGCAGAGTTTTAAGGGAGCTCAATTACTGTATGTGACTTCCAGCCACCAGGTTGTGGCCCAACACTTCACACTGTGGGCGAGGGTGGTTACCTCCATGACTGTGGTCAATGCCTTGGTATAAAGTATTGGTGCCTTTTGGTCCATTGGTAAAGTTCCTCATACAGGCAGGCCAGGAATTACACCGAGGCAATGGCCTCGGTTGTCCCTGGTCCCTGGTGGCCCTTCAGAACTTTACCAAAGACTTTTAAGTTGCAAAATGAAAATGGCCTTGTCCCCTCAAAGATGAAAGTCCATTCCTGTGTAGGTACCTTTTTATACAAAGGAAACACCCGGTTTAGACAGGCCCTCTAGAGTCGCGCTGATACAAAATTGTTTAATTAACTACATGAATAGTTCGACACCTGAAACAGTAAGGAGCAACTGGACGCGCTGAAAGACGAAAGATCAACTGTTGCAGACTGGAGAGTCTTGGTTCTAAGACCAAAATTTATTTAGGTCGACCTAAAGTCGCTCCTAATCTATTTGGTTCGAACCAGGTGTCACACTTAACAAGAACATTAGTGCGAATCAGGCCAGTCGCATGAGCGTTTCATACCAATTGGCACTTTTGTGACACTTGGTGGCAGAAGACTTCAGCCTGATTCACACATCACGCAAAGCAAATGCGTAGCAAATTGTGTTAAGCAAACACTCGCACTTTCCAATTGTGGTGCAAGGTTATTCGCTTCGCGCTTGCAACTTGTATAAACTGAGCTTAAAGGGCTGTGTCGTCATGAACAAAGCAGGCCTTTTGGCTGTACATGGAATTATGTACTCTCAACCAGTTACAGCATGCGCTCCTCATCGACTGATTCAGCCCCTTTAACCAGGTAAATCCATGATTCTTGGATATCCCCTGACACAAGCATCTTAAAGTCTCCCACTACAATGAGTAATACGATGCACAATGAATATTGTTTTACAGTTTAATTGTACATGATACTTTTTAAATATATAGTACAGTATACATTTACATGGTTTGCAGCCATACACTAGGAAACAAAAATATTAAATGCAATAAATGTTATTCAAAACAAAACATTCCAGTATCATTTGCCTTTGATTATTTTTCCTTGTTTATACCCTTTAAAGGTATTATACAAGATTTGTATAAAGAATAAAAAACATCATTGTTTAATTTTAGTCTGAAAGCTTACTGATTATGAAGTTCATACTAGAACCATTTTCTCTGTAGAATATTTCCCTCTGAAACGAAAATATATTTCATGAAAACTGTATCTGAAAACCTTTTTTAAAAAAAATGAGCTGATTTCAGTTCCTAACCAAATAAAAAATAAGGACCAGGTGTTTACATGCTTAAAATTGTGCCTTGTTTTTCACTATTTTCTTCTGACTTACACAATGGATTAAAGGTGCTGTATACGTTTGGTAATTGGAGCCTTCTGATTGTGTTAATCCTTTATAAATGTAGGTAGGCCTACATACAATAAAACTAACCTGTGAAAATTTTACTTCAAAAGGTGGTCATGTTTTTGAGATATGATCGAATATTTCCACACAGGAAGAATATTCCCCATAGGAATACACAGTCTGAGAAGCGTTTCTGACAGAAACGCTTCTCAGGTCCAAATTTGGGGGAATAAAAAGTGATATATTTTTCCATAACCGTAGTACTTTGAAATTAAAAGTTTCTCAAAATTCATTATACTTAAAGCTGCTGTACTTCTTACCAACTAAGTTTTATTATCATTAAATTTCAGAGTCATTACCAAACGTGTACTGTGCCTTTAAGCCCAGATTTCCACAGGCTTGTTATTTCATGTACATGTATATGGTTGATCACACAAAACATAGACACTGTCTGCGACTATTTTGTCAGCTCTACCAATCCTGCAGAATACCTTTAAATTGCAAAACGCTTTCCCAACAATTTCATTAGATTATCAGTAACATAATTCAGGGATGACAACAAATCTGAAAACTTGGATCCAAAATTGAGTCTATTGTTGAAATGATTTCCACCTTTTGGTAACACCTTGGAGCTGCTTAAGCGAAAATATTGCTATAAACATTTCTGCTAAGCAATAATGAGCAGGATACCTGTCAAAAATGGCACCCCCTTGAACAAAGATATTGACAAAATAGAGAGACCGTAAACATAGGGCTAGATAGCTCAGTTGGTAGAGTGCCGGCAAGTTAATCCGGAGGTCGTTGGTTCAAATCCTGCTCTTGTAAATTTGTCTATGTTCAACCCCCATAAAAATTGGTACATGTGACTTCCGATTTTGGCTAGTAATCTAATTCTGGTAAGCATAATATTATTGTGCTTATTTACATTCTGTATTAAGCAGCTCTATGTGGGCCCTGGAGTTATGATCTCAAGGAGCCGCAGGAAGCAGTCTCCTCGCCACCAAAATAAACACAATCGGTGACCGGAGTCACATGATTCACAGTGCGTAAAGATAGTTCCCAATAGACGCCATCTTTACAGGCAAGCTGCATTTTGGCTTGCAGGCACATTGAGCGCTTAACTTGTCAACGCAGAGAACGGGGCTGCGAAAAGTTTGAGAAAATTTGGAACTATCTTTTATTCTCCCCCTTTTTTATTGTTTTCTTTTTAAAGTAATTAAATAATTAAAAGATTGAACAAAGAAAAAATGACTAGAGTGGGATTTAAACTGAGCTATCGAGCCCCATGTTGGCGGTCTCCCTATTTTGTCAATAACTTTGTTCGGGGGGGGGGGGGGGGGGGGGGCGGGGGCAGGGTCAGTCAGAAACCATTCAACTGTTAATTGCTGTGTCACTAAATTTTTGTTATACAACCCGGGAAGCAGCAACCAACTGATTTTTGGTGTGTTTTTAAACAAATCCTACTTTTTTCAAAAGTGAATAAATACAATGAATACAATACGGTACTTGCTACACCTTTTAACACTGCACAAACTTTCACACATACATTTCCCCTGATTGTTCAACACACTTACATATTAAAATTTCATTCCTAAAAAGTAATTGTGCATCCAATTCAAACCGGAATCAACACAAAAGGCCATAAAACTAAATAGACAATTGTTTGTTTTACATCGATATAATATCAAGACAAAGCTAACGATCCCACCCCCCTTCAAAATCAAGTAACAAAATAGTGAAATGTCGGGATCCTGGAAATTAACAGGGGTATAAAGAAATAAAACTTTGTTTGCATGAATTGCTGTTCCATTGACACGATTTACAACATGTAACTTGTTTACACGACAATGATAATAACAATGATGACTGTTGAGTGCTTCAATCCTTCACATGATAGTGATCGGATGAACATTTTAACCCCAGTAGCTGGGCCACTTACAATTTGTCATTCCTTAAACCATCTATAAAGCTCCCTGGGGGAGTATACAGCCTGTACTGCCAAGTATATGCAGCCAGGCATGATATTCTTACTACACCTTTTTAAATTTCAGCAAAATGGTTATTGAATTTCAGCAAAATGGTTATTAAAAAAACAGAAAAACCTATACAAAGCTTGTACCATACATGTTTATGTACATGTAGACCAGCCTTTGTACAACTTTGTCCTACTTTTATTCAAAGACCAAATATCATACCTGGTAGTGCACCAAGCTGAATAAATCTCAAGACCTAGCTCTCCCCTCACAGCTACATAATTACTCCTGGTTGACGAGAAGCAATGAAAGCTAAGTGTCTTACTAAAGTACACAAGTGTCATGACAAGGAATCGAATGACTCACTAGCCACCAGAACTTGAGTTCTGTTTACTAGACCACTTGCTCACAACATGCTTATTCAAGGTGACAAGTTCATATTTTGTGCAGACGAGTTACTAAAACATGGTAGACGGACTGCAAGAATTACATGATAGTAAAATGTTTCATTTCTGTAAGAATTAGTTTATCTGATTTGTAGTGAAAGATAGGGTCATAGATTGGTAAGTACTCCTAAAATTAGTGACCATAAAAACTTACTTGGGGAGAACCACTGCAGCTGATGATGTTGTAAACTATTTAAGGTTTCCCTTCAATAGTAATAAGTTTTCACCCCAAAGCATTTGAGTCTGAGAAACAATTCATGCATAAGTTGTGAGAAACAATTCATGCATGACTCGTTTCTCAGATTTCTGGAGGTTGGTGTCTACTCATAAATGCTGCTGCCAGAGATGCCGCTGGTACCCGACGCCACCTCGCTAAACATTGATAGACTCAACGGTTCCTGTGATTGTACCATGACATATTTGTGCTGTTTTCATAGCAAGCAGACACTGAATTCAGCAGAAACTTCACATGTGATTTCTGTTGTATCTTTCTTTATAATTTTGCCTGTAAATCAGCATTAAGTTGACAAAAACCACTCTATGTCCCTACCTTTAAGGGAGGGGGGGACACACCTGTAAACTTTTTGATGTCACTGCATACGTGAACAAATCTTATATGAGTTTCTTGAGTAGAAACTGTGATAATATATATTTGGTTTGCGGTAACACCATGTGTATATCTACTTGCTAGGTAGATTTGTTCTTTGAGAACTTGTCTTGCTAGATTATTCGGAATTCGGGAGACTCTCCTGACGATGACTAGAGCAAGCTAGTCGAAACGTTGAGACCTATTAAGAACTCACACGGCAGTTTTGTTAATTACGAGAAGTCCCCTCGATCCACAAAGCGAAAGTAGTAGTCCCTGCCCATTTCCTACCTCCCACCCAGGTAGTAGTTAATAACCAGGACAGTTCTTTTCAGAACTGAGAAGTCTCCCGAATTCCGAATAATCTACTACGTGGCAGTAGAATAAAAAGCAAGACAAGTTCTCAAAGAACAAATCTACCTAGCAAGCAGATATACACATGGTGTTACCGCAACCCAAATATATATTGATACCTCACCATGCAATGCCTCAAAACCCATATAACTGTGATAATGTAAATCATTTAAGGTTTATAACAGTGAAAAAAAGAGCAAGAAAGCACATTTTGAAGTTTTAGGTATGTACAGTTCACATGTCACTTTTAGAAAGGCTAGGTAATACAAGTCTAACAGTGTGCATTACACAGATAAATAGTGTCACATGTGCTAGTGTCCAGCAACGCACAGTAACAGATACTAATATGTGACGCCTCGCGCCAAAATCAGCCACTTCTCGGAATTGCGCATTGGGGAAAGCGAACCAATTACCACCCCTGGTATCAATGCAATGTGATGTCTGACCCCATTCAACATTGTCCAGAAATATATACACATTTTAAGCCCAAATTGGTGTCATATGAAAGCACCTCTTCTCAGTATTAGATAAATAAATGAACCCAGTTTTGATTATTATTATTATTTATATTTTCACAGCAAAAGCCTGGTTTTAGCATGGAGTGTCACACTTGGAGATAATTACAACCTCATACAGTTGTGTGGACAGATGACAGCTCTGCCATTTACATTAACATTTTTACAGAACAAATATTCAACGCCAGTCTCACAAGTACAAACTGTTGTACAGTAGAATCAAAGAAATGGAACTCAGAGAATGCTGCGAGTCATTAGATCGGCGCAATTCAGTTTATGGATGTAGCGTGTCGTGGCCGTGCGGTTAATTGCATCGGACTCAAGTTCTGGTGGCTGAGTCATCGGGGTGTGGGTTTGAATCCCGGTCATGACACTTGAGTCCTTGAGTAAGACACCTAACTATAATTGGTTCTCTTCACCCAGGGGTAAAATGGGTACCTGTGAATGATTCAGCTTAGTGCACTTTGGCAGCACATGCTTTATACTCCCCAGGGAGCTGAGATTGTTTCAGGAATGAAATAAATGGCCCAGTGACCTGGGGTGATAATGTGCGAAGCACAATGATAATTTTTTGGAATTACGCTATAGAAGAGTTGATATTATTATTAATATTATAACAACATACACTAAAGTATGTTCAAAAATAAATGAGTAAAAATGTGTCCCATGTTTTGTTTTTTTTAAATAAGATATCGCCTAAAATCACATGGCAAGACTGCCACTTCTAGATGAGGGCTACACTAAACTGATTTGGGCTGTTGACCCAAATCAACTGACACCAGGGGAAGGTTGCCACCTACTCCTGAGACTAAAACAGGGTTACCCCATTTCACAGTCCGTAAAGATGTAAGCATCAATTTCTTAACCAAGACACTATGGGATAAATGGGCTGTCAAGTTTAGCATTCTACAAGTTCCATTTCTAAGATTGTGGTTCACAGAAAATTTTTTGAAGGGCGAGAGTCTCAAATTTGAGGTATTAAAATCACGAGGCACTGTCCATCAACTCTAAGAGGTCATCGCCCTTACTGCTGCTCCCTGAGGATTCTGGGATAGAAAGGTCGCCCATGATCCTGTTGAGTTCATCGCTTTTTTGAATCTGTGTGAGAAGAAAAAGAGGTTGACACATTTATTTGCTTTGCAGGCAAGACATCAGTGAGGAACCAGTCAACAGAATGTTGATTGCATGGCATTTTGGCTGGTTACCTGTTTATAGTTAAAGTTAATTACCATGTGCTTAGAAGCTTTCTTAACTTAAAGGAACACGTTGCCTTGGATCGGGCGAGTTGGTCTATAAAAAGCGTTTGTAACCGTTTGTAGTAAAATGCATATGGTTAGAAAGATGTTTTCAAAGTAGAATACAATGACCCACACAAATATGCCTCGAAATTGAGTGGTTTTCCTTTTACATCGTGAACTAACACTGTCGGCCATGGAGTTAAAATTGTTAACTCCACAAAATGGCCAACCGTGTTAGTTCGCAAAGTAGAAGGAAAACCACGCAATTTCGAGGCATATTTGTGTTGATCATTGTGTTCTACTTTTAAAACATCTTTCTAACCATAATGCATTTTATAACAAAGCGGTTACAAGCGCTTTTTATAGACCAACTCGCCCGATCCAAGGCAACGTGTCCCTTTAATAGTTTCATGAAATTACATTTTTTTACTACCCTCATGCAATTGTAGTGTACACTACATGTACATACACCATAAATACACCAAAGTTCATGAAAACTACACCACAAGTACACTAAAACTACACAATTGTATCAAAACTGCACTAAAAGTACACAAAACTGCACTATTATTGCATAAGGAAAAGGAAGCAGAAAGAACAGTAATGTTTCTTCTTATATCGCACATATTCAATAAAATACTTAGATACACCTTACAATTAAAAATTTGCCCCCATAAAGGAACAAGTAAACAGAAGATAAAGATATTGAAGATATACAAAAGTAAAAAGGCTCACCAGCCAATAACCAAACTTCTAAAGTTAAAACACCTCAACTTCACACACATATTAAAACAGTGCAGAGCAACAACAGATCAATGAGTTATCTGGTTATAGATGGAGAAGAGAATTGGTGGATGGTAGTTGTTGCTGATCGACAACAGCAACATATCAACAGATCAATGAGTTAAAGATGGAGCGATTTGGTGGATGGAAGTTGTTGCTGATCGACAACAGCAACATATCAACAGAACAATGAGTTAAAGACGAAGAGATTTGGTGGATGGTAGTTGTTGCTGATCAACAACAGCAACATATCAACAGATCAATGAGTTAAAGATGGAGAAAATTGGTGGATGTTAGTCGTTGCTGATTGACAACAGCAACATATCAACAGATCAATGAGTAAGGAGGAGAATTGGTGGATGGAATTGTTAGTAAAGTTTAAGGAAAATTGACATTGCATGCAATTAGCCACAGTTCAGTACATTCCGTGCCTACACTAACACTTTTGTGTAATCTCTGACTAAAACAACTTCCTGACAAACATTGATTTTGTCCGTTAATTGATGTCCTTTAGTCTAAAGATGTACTTTGTAAAAAAGGCTTTTGCACAAATTGATTATTTATCTTACAAAATACATGTACAGTGTATGTGTTGTAATGCTTGTTTGCAATACGATTGATTAAAATTTACAAACAAAATTTGAAATAAATAAAATCCAAACAAACAAAACTAAAGAAAAACAAATTTTGATGAACATTTATAATGAAAATGTGTATTTTTCTAGTTTTTTTAAGGTCCATAATAAAAAAATGAATCTTTTAAATTTTCAAAACAGAACCGATTGTAAATTTGAAATATTTCATGGTACTTGCCTGCGCAAACGTCATCGTGTGCTTTCTATAGTGTACTGGATCCGGAGGATTACTGTTTTGTTCCTTTTTGGAAGGTTGCCAGTGCACTTTGATAGCTTGGTACTTAACTTCAAACCACTACACTGTATGCATGCAGCATACAGCATGTACAGTAGGCGAGCTAACTGCATGCATTCTATCTTTGTTGTTGAAATCTTCAGGGTAAGCCAGGCACTTTCCGGCACAGTTCAGTAAATATTTGTATGTTTGGTAGTTTTTTTGTTTTTTTATATTTTATTTGTTGTTGAATTGTATTTTGAAACGTCATTACAATACTTTTTTTTTAAATTATATATGTCAGGTTTCAAAAAAGCAAAATCACTAGGACAGAGCTCCTCAATACTTCTGGAGTACTTTTATTATTGATTTATTGCCTTATAACCATCTTTAAGCAAATTTCTTTATTTTGGGAGACTACCAACATAGGGCGAGATAGCACAGTTTGTAGAGCACTGGCATGTTAATCTGACGGTCGTTGGTTCACGCTCTAGTAATTTTTTCTTTGTTCAACTCAAAATCATTAAAAAGTTTCCCTTGTGGTTTATACCTAAATATTAAAGTGTGAATTAAGATTAGATTTTAACACAACCTGGGTCTCTACCCGAGAAACAAAAAAATATATATTATTAAGTTATTTCATTACACATCCAACAACGCAGCTAGTACCAGTAACAGGATGAATAGGAATTGAGAAGAATTAATTCAGATGTAGAAGGAAAACCCCAAACATGCCCAATGGAGGAAAATCCACATGGAAGGCTCCACTCTGGGGTGGGATTCCAAATGGGGTCCACAGACTGCACAGTCAGTGAAAGGCATGGAAAGAAACTACAGAGCCAACCTGATAATATCCATGTATAAAGCAAAAAACAGATCGTACACACCAAGCGACAACACCACAGGTAAACTCTACATACAAATTACACTGAAAAAGCAAAAAAACAAACAAATCAAGAATTGAAAACTGGAATACTGTACAAAGCATATTTCAAACGCTTTTAACTTAAGAGGAAACAACTGGTTCACACATACCTTTGATGCATCGATGTTGATCACCTTGAAGTCGTACATGTCCGGTGGAGGTCTTGAAGCCCCAAATTGTCTTAAAATAAAACAAACAAACAAAAACAAAACATAAATAATCTACAGGCCTACATATACTTGGTCATCTAGGGAGGTGCAATATACACATGAAAACAATGTTGAACCACTCAAGCATGAAGCACAATTCCTTACACAACAGGGCTCAATTTCACGGCTCAGCTTACCGTAAGCAAAGAATTGGCGCTTACGGAAGCAGGGAAATACCGTGCTTACGTCAAGCGTATTTCACAGGTTAGCAGGATATTTTTGCTTGTGCGCATGTGTACTCCATGTTACTAGGCATTCTTCGCTTAGACAGGTAGCGCAGAAATTCAGCTCTTTTACAGTAAGTGGAGAATGGTGATCGAAAGCGCATATTTTGGCAGTAAGCAGAGCCATGAAATTGGGCAATTGTACATGTATGCAAGATGTTCAGAAGCCAATGTTACAAACGAGGTTACATAATCACTCTGGACTGACAATCGCAGGTACCTGTAGCATAGTTTCACTTCTCAAGTTTGATTCGAATCTCTAGAAACAGTTAAATGCAAATCACAAGTTCTGTTCAACAATTCAAGAAAATAATCATATGCCCAATTCTAATTGTTACTCACTCTTCTTCTTCATCGGTGTTGAACATGTTCACTCTGAAGTCTGATTTGCCTTTCTTGTTCTCCACTGCACCCATGAGATGCGCTAGGAGATTGAGCTCTGCCTTGACCATTGGGTTAGGGTTCGCTGTGGCCTGACAACAGTGGGAAACCAAAACACAATCAGGAAAAGAACAAATCAAACAGTCTGTGGCTAGTATTCATACATGTATGACTTGAAATACAGTGGGACTAATAATAGTAACAGCTTTTATGTATATCACAAATCCAAGAAAATGATCTTCCCTGATCACTGGGCCATTTATTTCATCCCTTAAAAGCAGTGTAAACTTCTGGTAGATGTCAAAGACCAGTATCCTTACTTGGTGTATCCCAAAAACTTTGCACGAATAACACAACAAACCTGTGAAAATTAGGGCTCAACTGGGCATCAAAGTTGCAGGAAAATAATAAAAGACAAAACACCCTGGTTGCATTGAATTGTGTGCTTTCAGATGTCTGAGACCTGAAGCTTTTCTCAGAGTTTAATTATGTTTTTGTGAAAAATTATCTCTTTCTCTTAAACTACATTACATCAAAGGCGGTTTCCAACAATGTTTTATTTATAGTATCAACAGCTCTTCAGTGCTCTTCACCAAGTAAGTTTTCATGGTCATTAACTTATGGAGATATTCCCAAAAGTACATGCCTTTAAAGCCACTGGACACTATTAGTAATTGTCAAAGACCAGTCTTCTCACTTGGTGTATCTCAACATATGCACAAAA
>JAUELU010000010.1:2616808-2631809 GCA_032357145.1 Evasterias troschelii
AATTTTCACAGGCTTGTTATTTTATGCATATGTTGGGATACACCAAGTGAGAATACTGGTCTTTGACTATTACCAAATGTGTACAGTGCCCTAAAAACTAACCTGACATAAATTGTTGAGTAAAAACTGCTACTGTCTAGTAAACACCACTTCTTAACTTGCCCTGTGAGCTACAATGTAATAACTAATAACTGTGCAACATGGTGCGACTTACTTGTTTAAAATGCTAATTTTTGTTCCTTTTCAGATTTGAATTCAACTTTTTTTTAAAGTGTTAAAATTGTTAGTTTTTTGAGTGTGTGAATGTAACTTCATTTAACTGAATCTTCGTAATGGTTAAATAACCAAAAAGAGGTTGCAATCACTCCCCATTAATTCATCAGAAAGATACACTTATTACCACCCAAAATTTTAGAACAAATCCTGTCATTATTGTGGTGTTTTTGTTTCTGCAGAAAATCCTGAGGTCCTTCATGAACAGCAGAGAAAGGATAACAGGCTATTAGGTTTACTACAGAATATCCGAGTTGACTCCACAGATCCAGTACAGGAAAAAGTAAACAAAACAAATGTTCACCTAAACCCTTATTCCTGGTCCAAGTCACTGTTTTTACAACTTGTGATTAGTTTAAATAACAAGATTGTATTCGCAAATGGTTTGGAATTTCATAATGGCCTCTGTTACCCCATGCTGGTTGTTGACTAATGGTTGCTCTTGTGCTCCTTCCAAATTATCCAATAGATTAAGCGTTTTCAGAGTTTGCCTCAAAAATCTTTTAGTTCTTTTGGAAATTGGACGAGTCAGCTTTCCATTTTTTCACAAGTCAACTAAAACTTTCACCGGTCCAAATCATTTGAAGGTTTTTCTCTCAACATTCAGGCCTTGAACTAGTTGGATGCCATGGTCTCTGTTGCTCTGCTCCTTGCCTTGGTGTCCATTCAGAAGTTTCCCATAGACTTTGATGTTTTCCAATCGAAGTGCCCTTTTGAAAAGTGAAAATGGCCTTGTCCCTTTCATAATTTAAGGATGATACTTCGGGCCTGGTCATTATTAGGAATGAGATTTCTATTTATGTGAACAATCTGTACAGATTTACATGCAGCTGTGAGAAACAATAGACTAGCTAAAAAAACATCCCAGTCTCCAGGTGTCTCGATTGATATTCCCAGGGGGAACAATACTGATTGTATAATGGAATAGCCCTTTGCAAATTTAACAAAAAAGGCTTTACCGCCTTCAATTGATAAAATTGATATTTATGTATGTTGTCTCATTACGCAGCCTTCAGACATACATCAACCTCATCCATCAGCTTTAAGGAGTACAAGTAGACGTTCACTACCGGTCAATAGAAGGCCGATCAAACCACAAACAGCGCTGTTTGAAATACCTGATGAAATTCCTGACGGACGACTGACGGTGCCCATGGCGATTGAGATGCTCGCAAAACACAAACGTAACCCTAAGGTATATTATTAACATCCTATAAAATGTAGTAAAAATGTTGTTCCTTGTATTCAAATGTTCAAAAAAATGCTCCACAAAAAGTACCATTTTGCTTCCTAAAATGCAATGTTTGAAAATTTATGGTTATCTTTGATGAGGAAAAACTTTGGATTGAAATACAAATGTATACCTAGTAATGTCATCTAATTGACAAATTGGACTTTAGAATCAGGCCTGAAATTTCATTGTCGAAAGGCTAAGGCCATTTTTATTTTGAAAAGGGCACATAAAACTGGAAAAACTTAGAAGATTTAGGGAAACGCTTGAAAAGAGGCGGAGACAGGTGACAGAAGCTGTTGCCTCTGTGGCTTTCGTTTTATTGCAGGCCTGAAGGATAGTATACAAAAGTAGTCACTTTTTAAAAAACATTGCTTTACAAAAGGTAAATATAAGATTGTATGTGAAACTTTCCTACATTATTAAGGAGACATAGCACTTGCCTGGTACTTCGTTCTCGTAGGGGAAAACTTTGCAACTTTAAAGGGCACCGTGGGGAAAAAAAGGGACATGGAAGCAATTGCCTTGCCTTTGTAAAGTATCCAGCCAGATTGTATTCCTGGAACATGGTTTTCAATAACCATAGTTCCTATATGAGACAAAAAAATATATATAAAGGCCAATGTATGTAAAGCAAAATTGGTGAGCCTCAATTTCCAAAAACAAATTTTCTGGGAGGAATTAGATTTTCTGAGTTTTGTACAAACATCTGCAATTTTGTTTAGGTGACAGAACTTAACAAGAAGAGGGTTTGGTCAGGCAGATGTAGTTGCCAAAAGGTATTTCTTATGTTACTCAACTCTGATTTTAATGATTTTATAACATCTTTTGTTGATACAGGAATGGCCAGTTGAAAGGTTAGCAAATGATTACAAGTTAGACCTCAAAGATGCAGAGAATGTCTTGGAGTACTTCAACTCCTTCAAAGTAATAGCTATAGATCAAGGCCCATCCACACCCAAACCTAGCATCACAGGAGGAAGGTGATAGTTATGCTAATGAGGTCAAATGTCATTTGCCCCCCTTTGATTGTATTAACCCTTTAGAGACCATAGCGGCCGCAACCACAAATGCTTGCTGCTGCTGCAGCAAGATTTGGCATTTTTTCACTCAACGCAATAAGTCAAAGTAAAGGTCATGTCTTGACCTCGACCTCATGTTAACTTAGTATCTAAACAAAACAATTCTATAACAAAACAACATATTTCTGTTTTATTGAAAACAAACTGGCTGGAAATAAAACCCCAACAAAATTAGCCTTGTCTGAGCTTATAGTTATGATTGATTACACACAAATGAATGGTCTCTAGCAGGTTATTAAATCTTAAGGGGGTGGGATTTTCCAAAAGGCATTAAAAGAGTTGCTTATTTATTTTGAGACTTTTGTATTTGTTTTCCATTGAAATTAAATTTGCAATTAAATTGAATGGAAGCGCAGGCCTGGACTTACGACCTCTGTTGCCCTGGTCTTGGCACTGGTGCCCCTTCAAATGTTTCCAAGAGACTTTTTAAGATATCCCAATGGAAGTGTCCTTTGCAAAATGCAAAAAGGCCTTGCCCTCTCAAAAATAGAGTCCGAGTACTGGAAGCGTTTTTTAAAATGGGGGGATGTGTGGTCATGATCATCAGGCCTGTGGCTGGATATGGAATTATGAACTCTTACTGAATTAGTGCACACGTGCATGATGGTTGTCACATCATAAAGGGTGCCGTTATTATATTGTGAAGTGACGGCCAACATGTGCATGTGTGCATTAAGTTGTTCAGAATGTCATGAACAGCCACAGGTCTGCTATGACGACAGTCCCCTTTAATGTTCTCACATGTGGCAACAGATCATACTCTTCCAAAACCCCAAAATGTAGAATCTCTCATCACTAATGTGTGTTAGTGATCAGAGTAAAGAGGATATCGACAAAATAGGGAGACCCTCAACGTAGGGCTAGATAGCTCAGTTGGTTCAAATCCCACTCTAGTAAATTTTTTTCTTTGTTCAACCCAAAATAAAAAATTAAAAAATACCCAGTCAGTTTCCCTTGTGGTTTATTATTTGATGTTAGAGTATTAAAGAGGGACGGAGTGTTTCTACCAGTAAACACACAAAACGACACGTTGATAGTTCTTGAATAAAATTTATTTTTAGAACTTTTTACTCTGTCTCGGGCTTATAATTTGAACAAAATATGAGGTAAAAAGTTATGCAACATAAGCAATGTGTAAGCCAAAATTATGAATATATTCATCTGAAGTCAACATTTTTTCCTCGAGTGGAATAAACTTGGACCATGACAAGTGTCTGTATTTCTATTTACCAGGTAAATTCAAAATTAAAATCTGAACAACAACAAAAGGGATGCAGAATCTGTGAAGTAGATCTTGCGGTTTTGCTGGAAAACAAAGCACAACTTGAAAACAAGTTTGTTAGGAAGCATTAGTCGTTGATTCTGTACAATTTTAATAAGGCATCTGAAGGCTTCATAATTTATTACTGACACCGAGACTGGAAACAAATTGTCTTCTCGAGTGAAAGTAAAAACCGTGTGGATTTTTTTTAGTTAACTATCAGTTGTAAACATTTAAAGAGCATGATTTTTTAATCACTAATATGACATAAGTACTCATGCCATTTAATACAATAACATGTATTTTATTCTGAAAAAAAAGGAAACAAATTAAATCTCTGATTGCTATGGAAACAAATTATTTGTAAAAGTTTGTGAAGTTAATCATTGTGATACTGGATGATGAAATTATGATTTTTATTAAAAATAAAGTTGTAACAGAAACAAATAAAATTGTCCCCTCCATTCAATATGTCATTATTATCTCTATTTAGTACAGCTTTAACATTCCAGCTAAGATGGGTTTTATCAGCAAAGCTAAAGGGGAGCGCAATATTTATACTTCAAGTGACCAGCACTTGTGTTAATTAGTCAAGCAGCGAAAGCAATTTGGCATGCCCCTTTAATAAGGTTTGATAATGGGAAACTTTTACTGGGTGGCAGCAGACTAAAGATATCCATCATTCTCAAAACTGCAAGATCAGAATGAAAATAAATGGGAAATTAGCCAGGGTCCCTGTCTTTAATCACAACAGTCACTACCCATTCTCATTGTACCAAAAGAGGCACCAGACTAATTTGCCCTCCCAGCCTCCATTTGGTCGACACTTATTTGAATGGGGAGAAAAACAAAATGGCTGCATCGTGATAAAGGTCTATTGAGCAATTCAAAAGACAACCCACAAGAATTATACATCATTAGTCTCTTTACAATTAAGAGAATGAAACCGTGACAAACACTAACATCCTAGGCCCAATTTCATAGAGCTGCTTAACACTGGCCAATTTTGTGCTCACGGAGTGATTTTTCATTTGATAACGATGCTAACCGTAAGCACACGAAAAGGCATGCTAACCTTCCGGTGCTTACTGCATGGAAATGATTGATGTAACAATGCAAATCCATGGTCATCGCGCAAGCTGGCCGCCTAATTTTCTTGCTTACCTGTGAAATACAGATATGCTTAAGCAAACTTTTCTGCTACAGTTAGCACAAAATGTTGCTTATCGTTTAGCAGTGCTATAAAATTGGCCTCTGGGTACAACAACAAACTGTCTGGTTTAGCTAGATGCATCAGTCAATATAATAAACCTTACTTCAGGCCTAATCAGAAAGGGAGACTGTTGAGATGCTATGTGCCAGCAGACATACCGACTATGTAGGGTTTGTGTCACGTGTGGCAATAGACCCTTCCCACGAAATATGAAAATTGCATGATGCACGTGCGCACTAACACTTTGGTTGGCAAATGATGGAACACCGTGCCTTTTTGTAAGGGGCTGATGGTGGCGTGACGCAGACACGCTTGTGCGCCTGCTTAGTGCCGGCTCTTTGACGTATGCCAACCAATATGGCCTGTACGCAATCGCATGCGTGAATGTAATTAGCATATTTTATGGGAAGGGTCTATTTAAAGGAGCTTTTACCAAACTTAGGCTTAGGCTTAGTCTCCAGCTCCAGGCTCCGTTTGATGTTATAAACACAGTGTGTAGGGAACGATTTCGTCCAGCAATCTTGCATAGCAAAATGTTTAGACTGAACTTGTTTTGTGTTCACTGAATACTAATACTGAGAAGCAAATCAGTGACTTTTGAGTAACAACTGACACATTTTGTGTAGCATTTTTTCTCTGGCTTTGCAAGGGAAATCCTTCACTTGTGTTGAATGTACACTATTCCATGGAGCCCAAGCCAAGGTTATGAAAATGCCCAAGGTAACTTGTTCAGTGCAATCCTCCAAGAAGACAATGTGTTTACATTTTAATGTTCAGACAGTTTTCTTGGGGATTGAAAGACTTGGCCTACTTTTACACAGAGTTACAATTGCTCTTAAGATGTGTATCTTAATAGACCATAGCACTGATGATGTTACAGTTTGGTTACCACTTTAGCAGAATGACTGGAAACCATTGTGTCCCAGCCCAACTTTCTTAGAAATGCAGCACCCAGTTGCAGTAAACAAACCGCGACGTCATCAGTACATTGCCTACTGCTAAGCAGAGTGTGATGTCACAATACAAGTCACAATGACTATGTTGACAACTCATCTAGTCAGATGAATCTTGGTGTTTTGTGAAATTGAGCCCTAGGCCCAATTTCATAGAGCTGCTCAAGCAGAAAATATTGCTTAACAATGTTTTGCTAAGCAGAAATGAGCAGGATACCAGTAACGAATTGTACATGTGACATGTACTTTGGCTGGTAGTAATCTTATTCTGTCTGGTAGCTTTGTTGTGCTTAGCTACCTTTTGTGCTTAAGCCGCTCTGTGAAATTTGGCCTAGTTTGACACACGTGTTTGCAGTGCAGCTGCTTGCCTCAAAATTGCAGATAAAAGTTGCCTCAGGTGAAAGGGCCCTTTAAAAACCAATTGTTTCGGGAATTGTGTGCATGCCCAGAACTACAATGTAAATTTAGCTGGTATGTCTGCTAACATATGATGTCTCTAACTCTCCCATTGATTATCTTGGACTGATGTTGTGGCTTTTTCCTTCACAGTTTTATTGTGATCTGAAGCCATAGCCATGACCATTACAGTGGCTTTGACTGTTGCCTTTAAAAACAATGCTGAAGTATAGACCATGTAACCTACAACCTTGCGTGTTTATAAAAGAGCCACTGAGCCTAGACTTCCTGCAGGCAAGAAAAAGTACTGTTGATATATTTTATGGAAATTATGATCAATTTTTTGTATTTTGGCACATCTCAAAACTTGTTCCCCTGCTTTATTTGTATCACCCTTGACTTTCTGTTGAAATGTTGACACAAAATGTGAAATTTCCCGTATGAGCAATGTAGCATCTTGCCTGCCAGGAAACGCCCAGGAGTGTACAAAGTGATTCTTTTTGTAAACAAAGGTTACAATAGATTATAGGCAGCCACAATGACTGTGCTCACAGTGATTCAGCTGCTTCAAAATCAAGTGACTTTAGCTATGGCTGTTTGCAGCAGTGACAATGTTGAAGAATAGGACTTTTCAGCCATACAACCGCAGCCAAAGCCTTTAACTTGGACATTATAAGTATGGACCAAGGTTAACACCCACTACTTCAAGCCTGGTGCCCAGAACGATGATGAATATCACCTAGGTAAATTCACGGAGTCATAGGCACCAGTCTGTTACGAAATGATCTTCAAAAAGATTCCAACAAACGATCTTGAGATATGGTGGACACATTACTAGGGCACTGTATACACTCAATCCATGGAGGAAGGCTCATGCTCAAACCAAACAGCGTAAAGTGTTTGCCATTTCTCAAGAAAAGCTAATAGAACTGTAAAGAAAGACAGAAACTAGTAACTGCATGAACGACACACCTGAGAAATTAATAATACTGGCTGATGCATTTAGTACTTCTATTTTTCAAACAAAGTGTTAACGGATCTTTACTTCCAACAACAACAAACAGACAGTCATCACTGGTATCCAGCATCTTGTGCCTTGAAAATTAAAAAAAGAGGCAATCTAGCAAGAAGTGCATTGGCCGACACTTAATGGATTCAACAGGGCAAAATTTCATAAAGCTGTTGTTAGGCAGAAAATTCTGCTTAGTAAGTTTCTTTGTTAAGAGTGAGTGGGGCATCAGTCACAGCAATGCAAACAGTATGGTATTTTGGCTGGTAACCTATTTCTGCTAAGCAAGATTTGTCTGTGCTAAGCATGTATTTTTGTTGTTGCTTACAGGCTTTATGAAATTGGGCCCAGGTCCCCCTGGGTGGGGTTTTCATGCCATGTAACAGCAGTATGGGGGAGGACTCCTACTCAGTAAGCAGCAATATGCGGCAATTTTTGCAGGACTTTTGAATGTGTGTAGGTGGTAAACAAGGTTTTGAAAATCACATTTTGTAATCCCACAGTTACACCACTGTAGTCACAACACATCATAGGTTACCCTAGATTGCCCCGGTTTGTGTTTTTCAAGGTTAAATCCTCTATGAGCCTTGAAGACTCCAAGCTAAAGACGGTCAGCATTCGATACAATTTATAAGAATTTAAAAAGACAGCTATGCTTTCAGGTTTTAATCAATGGTACACTCCATTATGTTAAGGTCAAATAATACAGTTTTTTGTTTAATCCTGTACACAAATAGAACAAACACACGAAGCATTATCTTACAATTTTATAGTATTCACAAAATGGTCTTTTTTACCGTTTATATTTTCACCAGTTCATGTACACATTCCCATTACAGCTATGTATACAAACATTTGCCAATAGTAGGGTAATTCTCTTCAAACATACATACTTCACTTTTTAACAGCAGAACAAAAATATATCATGGGACTGCAAGTTATCCATTTTTTTTGTTAAATACAAAGTTTACATATTTACCCTTCGGGCAAGATATGAATACAAATTTGGTAGTCACAACAACAACAAATCTCCCAAAAGATACTATTTTTAAAAACCTGTTGCTGCGGGCTACCTCCTGGCCACTTTATGAAAGAGCCAGTCTAATATCTAAGATTGAATTTGTTTTTACACACAATTCTGATCTCGGAAATAATGAAAGGCGAGGTACCAGACATTTGTACCAGACATACAGATGTCTGGTTATCACTCAATAGTCTTCCATGAAAGTTAATGCACTGTTCACACCAGATGTATCGCAAAATATTTGCAACAGATGGGGGGAGTTATGCGCCGCAATTTTATGGCAAAAAATTTGCTTGAGTTTAGATGATAATACCAGGGCCCAATTTTGAAAAAAAGGTTTAATACACAAATTTGCTTAGCACAGACAAATGTTGCTTAGCAGAAATAGGTTACCAGCCAACATACCATGTAGTGTTATTCCTTGTGATTGATTCCCTGCTGATTCTTACTTAGCAGACAAATTTGTTAAGCACCATTTTCTGCTTGATAGCTTTATCAAATTATTGGGCGCAGCATGAAACTTTTCAGCTGATTCCCCATTTTTGCTTCGAGAAAACAGAGCCATCAGAAACTGAAAAATACTTGACAGAGTTTTTTTTCTTATTTTCTATGTTCTCCTTTTTATTTTGTATTGTTTTGCAAATACTTTGCTGTACTTCTCTTAAGAGCTATAGGAATAATAGGAGTTGCTCAATAAGAGCAGACATTACGTTTCCAAGAATTGACCTAATGCATGCACGTCACATGTAGCTACTGTCTGCAATTGTCGGCATTTTGCGAGTCAATGGTAACCAGGTAAGACTGCATGGCCTAAAATGAGCGCTACACTGTATAAGATACACAGCGCCTAATATGCATGCTACACTGACTGTTATAACACACACCGCTCTGTGTTGCATACACTCTGTGTACTTTCCTTTGTTCTGTGCACTTGAGAAAAACCCTATTCTTCAACACTGGTGAAAACACTGTGTGGACATGTGTAAGTCCACATAGTGTTTCGCGTACCTAGACTGTGTGGACATCTTTTGTTCTCAAGTCCACACTTCATATTTACCCTTACCCATTGACTCCCAAAATGGCGCAACCAAGATTATTGTGAGGATGACGTCAGGTGAATCGGATACCAATCTGTGTAATTCTAAGCAAGCGCACATTTCCCACAAAACCATGGATTAATCCTGTATGTCTACTGCCACCAAGCGCTCCTAAAAAAACTCCCTCAGGCTTCGTAAAAATGATGTGACCCAAGATCAGAATTAGTGCGTACCAAACATGATTTAAGCAGATTTTAAGAAAATTTTACTAACAAAACCGAATAGCCACATCCAGGGTATCCGTCCTAGAGACAAACATTTTAAAATTTAACATGTTACATGTACAATGTATGTACACAACATATATAACATTATTTTTTTGCATGCTGGCTACAATATAACTTGTTTTAAATTTTGAATACTCTATTTACAATTTGTGGTTGTTTTTTTTACACTTTCTATTTAAAAGGTTGAAAATGTTGCATAACATTTTTCTACCTTTGAGCTTACACCCTCATGCGTTTCAAGCGTGAATGACAAAAACATCCCAATGTTTGGAAGTAAATGACTTTTGAACTGTCAAGCTTTAACGATTTCCAGCTCCCGAACATTCAGGCATGGCAAATTAAACACCGGCCAAATGCCCTCTCTTACCCTCCCCCTTCTCAAAAACACAGACAACTTTTGTTTGGTACACTGCATTGGAGATGATAAGGGACAGCATCTGTAGAGATCAAACACTTGACATTTCAAGGATGTCAAACTTCTTTATCTTCAGCTTTGAGATGGTTTTCAAACCCAGGCCTTTCGGGAAAAAAGTAGGACAATTTTATTGAGTACAAGGGCTGACCTACACATGGTATAGGCTTTTTCCAGCTAATTTAATAACAATTGTGCTGTTTTTTCTAATGGCCAAAGAATCAGAAATCAGTCAAGAATGTCACGCCTGTCAGAACCTCTTTGAAATGTCTCTCCATCATGTCCATGGGTTAGAAATGCCTTTAATTCTCCTGAAATAATTTGAATCCTAGTTTCTGGCCTTTTTTTGTCAGCAATAACTCTTATCTTGCATACATCATCAAGCAATCTTTACTACAAATGCTGTACCTTGTCAAAGAGTACTGGTTCTCTTAATCAGTACTGCAAAAATAGGGAATCCTTCAATAATAACTAAAATAGTACTACGTAGCAGTATTGGGCTTCTTAGAATTTTATTGAATAAAATTTTAAGAAGGTGACAACATATATATTGAAATACCAGATGACCATTCAAGTTGAACTATAAACCATACTCTCATGAGATTGTTTGAGAAAACTAAATGTTTTTCTGATTTTCTTTCATTGAAAGCTTCTCATGGATAATTTTATCACTATTTTTAATGTCGCTCTATTGCCGACTTTTTCAATGATGCCTCAATGCTAATTATTAAATGTACATGGACAAAATAGAGTTGACACCAGTCCTTTTTTGTCTGAATGTTAAACATACTGGTGGTATTACGACAATCGACCGCAGTTCTTTTCAAGAACTTTAGGATGTCTATTCCCATCGATATTTATACATAATACATTTTTCCATATTTCCTGTAAAATATACAAACAGTACGTTTTGGTTCAACTGCTGCTAGGTCCTTGGGCCAGATTTTCTACAAACTGTCTTCATTTCATGAAAGACAAATTCCACATTTTTACCTAAATTGCTGTCGGAGGAAAATAATGTCTAAACAGTACACCTGCGGGTGCTTGTTGTGCATTTCTACAGAACTATCCTACATTCCTAGGAACAAGCACATTTTAAACAAAGGGTCGAGTGCTATCTAGAATAAATCACCTTGAAGGATACTCCCATTCAGTCAATTTTAAGGATTGAAATTTGCCCTGCATACAAATTTTACCACTTTTTTAAAAGGGTGTCCTTAAATTTTAAACCTCATGTCTCGGGTGTCAAGTTGAAGAGTTTTTAGAATCTATTAGTACACTAAGTAAGGCCTGACACAACATTCTTGTAAGGTTAAGGCAGTAAGGGGCACCTCTATGACTCTGAGGCAAATCTACATTTCTACTGGAACGTTTCGAAGGTAATAATTAGGGGACACAAGGCAATTGCCTTTACAGCCTTCCCATAAGTATCAGGCCTGATCAGATATCTGTAAATCTAAGAAGTTAATTGAAACCTTGGACAACAAACCAGTGTAATCAATTGAAATCCACCCCTGACTTCAGCTACATTCTCGAGGTTGCACACAAGGAATGCCCAAGATACAGAGATCTGCATCAGGCAGGCTTGGGTTTCACCTCATATGACTGTAAACATGTCAGTTACTGGTGGGTCTCAATACAGATTTGGTTGTACTATTGCAAGATTGAATCTTGTCAATTTCAACTCTGGCACACAGAGTTTACCAGAATCCATAGAGTCTAGGTTTCTGGTATATTTTGGAGGGGCAGCTAAAATCCTGGCCAAAATGGTTGGGACACTTGATAATTAACATGTACCCTCCCAGTCAGTCAGCTCCTTGATCCCATCTCCCCAAAGCAAATTTGTTACCTCAGGCTGGAGCAGAGACCATGCCGTGAGAACATTGACCGGGGGTCAGGGGGCAAGGGGATGGGGACCCAGCGAGAATTGAACAGGAACCGTAGGTCTGAGAACTTTGTTTAACCTTTTCATAGAGAAACCTTGGCAGCTGCAGATGATTTGTGAAAAAATACATCAAGCAGAGCTGCAAGACTTGATCAAACTCTATTCAACCCTATTTAAGCACAGTTCATGTCATGAACCGATAAATTTCTCACAATTTCAATGTTCGCATACTACATTTTGTAACCACTATCATTTTTTAAAGCTAACCAAAATTTGATTTTTTTTTTTTTAGGCCATTCTCTGTGGACAAGGGTAATTTCATTCATTAGTGAGATCAGTTTGTCAGGGCATACGGTGATGATTGTACAGAAATGCATGGTCTTTATAAAATTTCCAACTGTTGACATTGTTGATAACATCCAAATTGAGCTAAACAGGTTATTGGTTACTCCTTCAAAATGATCTATGGACTTACTGACGTCTCTCAGACATAAACTGGTTCCTGGGCTTCTTGACTATCATGTGGGTCATCAAGATCCGAGAACTTTTCCCCGTTCCCACTCATCAACTCATCTACTGGTACAGGGTAGGGGTGCCCCCTGTCGTCAAAGAATCTCCTGAAGGTGAACTCAAAGAAGGCATGCTCAGGATGTTTCCCATTCTCCAAGCCGCTACTTGTCTTGTTCTTGCCGTTGTACGGGTACCCGTCCCAGCTGTCCCCACTCGAGTTGGAGTCCTTGAGCCGATCGGGGTCCACGGGGTCAAAGTTAGACGTGTCGGTTGGGTAACGGATGGTGGGCTGGTAGGGGGCCCGCGACTTGCGGAGGTTGGTGCTGAAGTCGATCTGCTGAAAGAAGAGATGGTGCTTGATTTCGTCCGCCCCGTACCTGGTCTCCTGGTCTTGGCAGAGGCATAGGATAAGGTCAGATGCTTCTCGGGACAGCTTGGCTTGGGAAGGGATGTGTAAGGTGTTGGGCCAGTGGATAACCTGAAACACAATTCAATCAATTGGTTAGGAAATCTTCTGGTGAAGCTTATAACTAATAAAAGGTATAATATAATATAGCATTAACTAGGCGCTTTTAATTTTTTTATCAAAGCCCTTTACATTTTCATTTGGGCCTTTAGCATTCCTGAAACCATCTCAACTCTTTTGGAGTATGCAGCACCGGCAGCCAAATCGACCTACAGGCTGTTTATTATTCACATCAACAATGTCTATGCTAGCAGATACCATATTTACTCATTTACTCCTGGGTGATGAGAGGCAATTATGGTTAACTGTCTAGCCCATGAAAACAAAAGATCTAACTGGGTTTTAAACCACACTCTGATGACTCAGCCATGAGAACTAGATTTCGATGCCTTTCCTTTTGGCAGGGGGCCAAATATTTAGAATTTTACAAATTTGTCTGTTCAGTTGTAATTGAGCATTCAATCACAACGCTTAGAAATGTTTCATTCGCATTTTTCCGTTCATCTGTTTATGCACTACTAAAAAATTAAATTATTATTGCTGATTTTGCAAGAACACCTAAAACTTTTTATAGGATTTGAAATGGCTAGGTACTTTGATTTTTAGAATCCCCAACACTTTTTTTAAAACTCACCTTCCACTGTGTCTCTGCAGGAGAATCTGCATGAAACGGCGGTTGACCCACCAACATCTCATACAAGATGACACCCACACTCCACCAATCACACTTCTGTGTATAGCCTACTGTTAGAAAAAACAAAAGAGGATTTGGTGTTAAACTACTATCAACACAACATGTTCCTTTCTTCTTCATATTAATATTATTAATAATCTTATTAATTTGATACTAAATGAAAGTTACAACAATTGAAACACTCGACCAATCACATTTTTTTTAGCCTAACTGAATAGAACAATTTAAGGGACATTTGTATTAAACTACTATCACAGAGCTGCCCAGATTTGCATCTTGCAATCAGGGAGATTTTGTAAATAAATCGGGGAGATATTTAACGTTACATTTAACATACAATGTAGTAGTGACAAAGTTTCCATAGTCAGGGAGATTTTCAACATTTTTACATCAGAACATGGAAGGATTGGTTTATTTTCAAGGAACTTTCTGCAGAGTCTGAGAAAGTTGGCAGCCCTGCTGCCAACACAAAATACTGCGACAAATGAAAAATGAAAATGAAAACGACAAATGAAAAATAAAATGAACAACAATTATGTAAAAACTTGTTTCCTAAGTTTCCACAGAAATATCAAATCAATAACCAAATAGGAGCATTAAAGATAAATATCATGAAAAACAAATCCAGTAAATAAAGCAACAATAAGGAGAAAGTATCAGTTACATATCAAAACACAATAAATTAAAGCTACTTCAATGAAATAACAGAGACACTATGTAGTCTGTAAAAAAAAAAAAAAGAGCAATCAAAACAGAGGTAACTCAACTCAGAAGGCAGAAATAACTCAATCGCCTGAAACAATTTCAAATTTTCAGGTAGAAAATAACATTTCTGTGTCTGAGGCTGTTCTTTACCTCGGGAATAAGGGAGCATCTCAAAAGTTCAAACTGATGGACTGTTCTAGATTAAATTGTAAAACTATTCCAGCCCAAGTACATAGACCAGTCTGTTGGATCGCCAGAACGTTTTGCGCCTTGTGAAAGACACTTAGGAATGTGTAAACGCTGCATCACCAAAAATGCGCACCACACTGACACAAGGGGATTTTGACTCCCAAGATGGCGCAACCAAAGATTCTTGTGATGAAAACCTCATGTGACTTGATTCAATAAAAATCTTTAGCAGGAGCAAAAAATACACAAAATTACTACAAAATCAACATACAATTCTGGTTGCGCTGATGGGACCAAATGATGAAATCAACAAACAATAAGGTACTGACCGACTCTGCGCAGGACCTCAGGGGCAATGTAGTTGGGCGTGCCCA
>JAUELU010000010.1:2723144-2739090 GCA_032357145.1 Evasterias troschelii
AAATTACCTCTTTTTCAAAAACTACGTTACTTCAGAGGGAGTGGTTTCTCACAATGTTTTATACTATCAACAGCTCTCCATTGCGCGTT
The DNA here is from genome assembly GCA_032357145.1 of Evasterias troschelii. Lineage (NCBI taxonomy): Eukaryota > Metazoa > Echinodermata > Asteroidea > Forcipulatida > Asteriidae > Evasterias > Evasterias troschelii. Next base: position 2,723,234 of record JAUELU010000010.1, read on the forward strand.
ACCAAGTAAGTTTTTAAGCTAGTATTTTTTTTGAGTAATTACCAAACGTATACGATGCCTTTAAAAGCAAAGGCATAGCGGGGCACCACCACTAGGTATATTGTGAACCACATGCGCTTTCTTAGCTGGTTACCCATCTCTGCTAACAAAAATATTTTTGGTGCTTAGCAAAGGTCTTTACTTAAGCAGCTTTCTGTTGGCCATATTTCATTGTATTCAATTCAAGGAAAGAGTTTCAAATTTTGAGAACACGATTGTTCAAAATGACAGAATATCTTCCTTCATTGTCACTGTAGGGAAATGTGTTAATAAAAAGAAACATTAAAATAATTATTATTTAGATTTTATTTTATGTAGTGCCATCAAGACAACCAGTATCAATTTCATAATAGTAAGATTTCACAATTATTTTCAAAATCATTTAGTTAATTTATTTAAAAGTCCTTACGAATCATGTATCATACACTATGTACCTTCAAGGCAACATAATTCAACGACGACTCAAAAGTGAATGAGACCCTGATTACATCAAATGCCAGGACAGCACGGCTCTTCCCGCTGTGATACGAACTGTAAGAACCCACAGCATGAACTTTTTTCACGGCACCCGAGGACAACCGCAATTAAAATAACTGTACACAGAGATAAGGTTACAGAAACAGTTCAGAAACTCTAAAATTATGTATGTAAACTTAAAAATATTGACAACAATTTTATCCTGAGTGAGATTGTTTTCAAATAAGGTTTGTAGTACTTAACACAATGTAGGCAAATCTCATCTCTGAGAATTTACTATTTTGCCAAGGTGATTTAATATTTTGTCCAGGCAATTTACTATTGCTCCCCCCCCCGCCCCCCCCAGTAAGATTTGTTTTTTTATTTTTTGTTAAAAGTACGAGGGCGGACATTTTAAAGAGACCACTAAATCAATCTTTATCATGCTGACCATCTTCATGGAGTCCTCTGTGTGCATTATTAATATTGTACACTGATTAAAAATGTCTACCATAAATGCACCAGACTATTAACCCTTCCGGCCCAACTTTGGTTCACTGTTTACTTTAAAGTTCACTTCCGGAAGGTTCCAAATTCGGGGCAGGAAGCGATTGTTTCATGCATGACAACTGATGCCTAACCATTAGGGTAGTTAGTCAGTGTGCGCCAAGGTGTATCGCAGTATTTCTTTTTACCGCGTGGAGGGCATAGGTGAACCAAATTTACGAGATTCAAACAAAGTAAAACTAACTGATTTTTCATTGTAATTATTTGTTTGACCATTGGCAACCACAATAAGATAAAACTATTACTATGATACTAGGGAATTCACCATTGAAAGCGCCATCATGTGGGCAAAAATACGGTTAATTGGAAGGAACACAAGCTTATCTGCACCATGAAGAAGGGGCCATTTCGGGGGAGAGGATCCTTTCCAACTATAGACTTACATGTATAAGACAGATTGGTTTTGTGAAAAAAATGTATCAAATTTTGTGTCCCCTCAGGAACGTTCGAGAAAGCTGTTACAAAAAAACAGTGATTTCACCAAGGCCCTTCCACACTACAATACCCTGTTGCACAGACGCAATGAAGTTATACCCTAAAAACCTCCAGGCTTTTAAACTTTTTCCTTCTTCATCTTCTTCCTTTTTTTTTCTTTTCTCTTTTTCCACCTACACAATACACTTAGGCGCATGGTACCCTGGGATAGATGGAGTGGCTCATATTTGTGTTTAAGCTAACGCGATTACACACAGCTATGGATTTAGGTTAACCAGGTTTATAAAGCACTGGATCGAGTGCATTGGAGATGTAATCTTCGATGCAGTTGCCGTGGTAACTCTGTGATATATTTGATTTTCCCCCCCCCCCCCCCCCCCCAATCTCTCCCACACACCTGCAGTGTAGACTCTGGGAGCGTAATAGTATACGACCCTGCGCCATGGTTAGACAATTTTCTGAGGATGAAAATGTCGTTTCCATCTTTTTGTCTGTTTTATGTTAAGCGTGCATATTTTGTTGAAAAAGGTTAGTCCGAAACCTAATTTGTTGTGACTTGTCCCACGTCTTCTGAAAACTTTTGCTGGAAAAATAGAATTGCTTAGCATAGCGCCTTTTTTTTTTGCTTGGTAAATAAGAAGGGTCGCTATTCAATGATGCAGGCGTGTCATTTTTCCAGGATTTTTCCTGTTGTCAGAATTTATGTAAAAATTTCCTTGAGCTTTCAAATTTTTGTTGAAGGAGTATTTAAGCAATCACCAAACGGAGAAAGAAACAGTCCACATTTTGCCCACATTTGTAGTTTTGTCTTTCTGGTGATGCACAGAGTCTGTAAACCTGAAATGTAACATCTGGGAGGTTCTTGGTCTATAGTAAGGGTAGTCTCGGTTCCAAGACCATGGTGTTTGCGCGCACACACGCAACCAACGTTGAGATCTATGTACACCGCACCCTGTACGTTTGTAATGAAAAAACATAGCGGGCGCTTTGTAATTTTGTTCCCCGGATCCCACCAAGGGATCCGGACGTCAGTGTGGAAAATAAAACTACTCGCAGGTCTATGTTATTCGTTGCAAGCGTGTACCGTTTGCCGTGTACATAGATCTGAACGTTGGTTGTGTGTACGCGCAAACACCATGGTCTTGGAACCAAAACTAGAATAAGAGGGAAACCCGGTCCAACAAGCCATTTATCAGGAATGTTTTACACACTTGATGTATCCGAATCCCTTGCACATTTTTCTTGGATAAATAAATAGGTTTGAGCAATTGTTTCCTCTTTGGCAATTTGATGAGATTTGGCCCTGGGTAGAGAGATCACCTGTCTCTGGTGTCTGAGGGGAAAGATGGCGTCAAACTGAACGACAATGACATAAATGTGCGTCGTTCACCGGTTCACCTCGTGCGCCCTCAGTTTGAACATGTAATAAAAGTTCCTTTTTTGAGGTTGGAGAGAATATTCACTGAGACAAGGTGTTCTTACACATGCCAACTTACGGGGTACTTTTAACAATGGAACAATGGAACAATGGACCCCACAAGGTAATTTCAATAGGAACAATTGCGCCCCACAAGGGAATTCTTCAGAAAAGGGAATAATGGAACAACAAGCAGTACCCCACAAACCGGATTTGTACGACTGTGTGAGTTGACCCACAACTTGTCAATGTCTCAGAAATAATTTTGTGTAGTTCTTTTTAGCGGGTGTTTTTGGAGGCAAGTTTTCGAAGGAAATTTTGTCCCCAACAAAGATGGATGCCTCTCTGGAGTAGGAAGTGAATTTGATCAGTAATTAAATGTGATGTTAATCATTGCCCGACGCCCTCAAAGGACTCTTGTTGAACTCCCGAGCCAAAAGTGCAGTTCCCTACGCACCCCTCCCATATGGCCCTGTCTGCTGCCAAGCGAGGGCAGACTAGGCGTTATCAGCACCAACCACACTCTCAGATCGGCAAATGGGGCCAATTTACGTTCTGTGCTGATTTCCTGTTTTCTTCAACATGGCGTGACATGAGTCAGTGCCTGAAGCCTGCAAAACCCCCCTTTCCAAACGGGGCTTCACAGACGAGCCACCTCAATCCCAACATCAACCAATCAAAGAATCACAGACTGACAGGGCTCCCTTAAGATACCCCCCCCCCTTTTTTTTTATACCGTACATCAAAGCATGTGTTTTCAATGTGTGCTGGGCACACCTTGTGGCATCATGGAGTCATTGAGTAATTTCCCCCCATTTCCTCCCTTTCAGCGTTGCATCAGCCATGTGAGCTGCTAAATTCAAAGGTCTTTGTCAGTAGTCAACCCCCTCTCCCCAAATGCCAGCCGAGTACCTGCCTTTGGGAGGGGAAAAAAGAAATTAAAAAATTGTATATTACAGAAGTACGTTAAGTTCTTCACTGCAGTTTTCTCTTGAGGGGTTAACTGCTATCGCAGAACACATTTTTTTTAAATATTTCATCATTTTAAAATGGTTTCAAAGGGTTGATATATGTACAAGTTAGCATCTAATTATACACTGCTCCTTGAAAACTTTTACCTCACTGATTGTATACGCTCTAGAGTTTAATTTGCTCCAGCTTCATGAACATGTTGAGAATTTGTTTGACCTTATCGTATAAGTATTTCATGATTTGGTCCCATCCAAATAAGGTGTCCCTTAGGACCAACAGAGACACGAGAACCATTTATTTTTTTACACTTCCTCCCCCCTCCTCCTCCTCCCCCCCCCCCAACAAAACCCCTTGCACGCCTATAAAGCTTTAAATCACAATGTTCGACACCCTGTAATGATCTGACAGTTTACAACCTCATTTCATTAATTGACTTGACCGGGTCATCCTGTCTGTCAAGACGTTAATCATATCCAAGTGACAAGTAGCCCTGGCCTAGGAAGCGAACCTCTCCGAGGCGCCGTTTCCCAACATCCCTGCCAGGAACCAGATCGGTATCCCCGCACCTCAATTAACTCCATCCGCGGCCTACCCCAGGACCCTGGTAGCCACTTGCTCCAGATCTCCAACATCCCACACCCTTGACCGTGTCGGCGCATATCCTAACCTTCTTGAGAATGAGAGCCGATCAGGGTACCTCGTCTCCCGGCCAAGCCACTTGCCCTCCTCCTTCATGTCAATTTTCTCTTCTCGCACCGCATCATCTATCTCTTTTTTTCTCTCTCTGTCTTCCCATCTCCCTCTCTCCCTCTCTCACTCACCACACCATGTTCAGCCCTCGAGGCGACCCATCTCACCTGTCTCATGCACCAGATGCTAGAACTGTCTTAAGGATGTGCAGGCACGCCTGACGTGCCGTGGATTTATATCATTGAATTTTCTATATGGTGTAGTATATGAGAACATGCTGGTCATGCCAACAGCTGTATACATCCATACTGCATTCTGTTACACACATCTTCATGCCCCGTTTGTTCAATTTCATGCTGGGGGGTGCAAAATCTCAGAACTGGGTCAGCACTTTGCTCTACATAAACAAAATTTGAAATCATTTTTAAGGGCGGGTAAAAGCCTGCAATCAATTTGAAATCATTGACATTCTTGACTCCTTAGCTACTTAATGGGTCACTCATTCCACTTTTGGTTGAGGACATTTAGTTGCAGGTTGTATGCGAGATTTACATGCAGGTACCGCTCTCTTTTTTTGTAAGGATGTAAAGAAAAAAAATCAGTGGCTCAGAGATCGTCATGGCCTGTAACTATGGGCCAAACATTCCGTGCACAATGTGTAACCAAATTATGCTCAATCCTGGCCATTGATCTGGTGCTTTTTTCTGTTTTCATTTTCTCCTTGATAAAGGGAACCTCTATGAGGAAATTGTTAATTTCTACTCGAACATTTCAAGGGGCACCAATGCAATGACCAGGGGCATTTGAGGCAATCGCCTCCACTGCCTCCATGAAGTACATGTATCAGGCCTGCTTTTCAAAGGGGCACCAAGGCGTCGACCAGGGGCATCCGGGCCTTCCGTGCCTCCATAAATAATTATCAGACCGCTTACATTGTACATGACGATACTAAAACCCTCTGTGCCTACAATAAACCTTCCGTAAACCAGGTTTAGGAAAAAAAACACTATTTTTCTTGGCGCAAAGCAGGTGTGAGTTTTCAAATGGAGAGTTAACCCCCCAAGGATGTGCCACCCGTCCTCTTGTTATCCTAAAAGATGAATGACAACTTCCCTCAATTGGCTCGATCCTCTCCTAGGCCAATTTCTTTAAATTTGGGAATAACATTTTTCGACCGGCCAGATGCCCGGTTTTGGGCAACAGCTCCGGTGGTCACTGTTGACATAATGTTCTTATGTTGAAAGTGAGAAGGTTTTTGTCTTTCGGAGGGAGAGGGAAATGCAGTTGATTGACCTGAACTTCTGCTTGAGTCGGTGTAAAAAAACCATAGTGTTAATGACCTAGCTGTGTTTATGTCATAGCAGTGTTAATGCCCTGAAGATGTATTTTAATAGTGCAGTGGATGGTCACTTAAGCAGTGCTAATGCCCTAGCCTTGCTAATGCCCTTGCACCCACAGTCCATATAGCAATGCTAAGACCATACCACTAATAATCTTGTAGTGTGCTAGTGCCCTACATGTAGCAGCGTGCTAATGCCCTCGAATTGCACTTATTTATAACCTAGTAATGCGCTGGTGCCCTAGTAGTATTTGTAATGTACCTGTAGCAGTGTTTTTGGCCATAGCAGTATATGCTAAGGCCCACTACATCTTAGTGCCCTACATGTAGTAGCAGTGCACTAATGCCAGTGCATTAATGCCAGTGCCCTAATGCCCTGGTGGTGTAGTGATGTACATGTACATAGTATAAGTAGCAGGGTTACTTCCATCACAGTAAACATGTACAATAAAGTGCCCATTAAGTGTCCATTAAGTGCCCTAGTAGAGTGTGTGCCCTTGCAGTAAACTAATGCCTTAGTATTGCAGTAAACTTGCAGTGCACTAATGCCCCAGCAGTGCACTAATGCCCCAGCAGTGCACTAGTGCCCTAGCAGTGTAATTTGATATACAGTGTACAGTGTACAGTGTACATGTAGTGTTAGTGCCCCAGCAGTATTTAGTGCCCACTAAAAACCGGTGCCAAAACAATGTACAAGGTTGTCTAATAAGTTCTTGATCACGGAACCTCCTTCGACCCCCATCCCCAGGAACCCCAAGTTTAAAACACCAAATAAAGATGTGTGAAAATCACTTATCCATGCAATTCTAGGGTTTCCCTTAGTGCTGCCAAAACAGATGAATCACAACATTTTTTACAGCCAATCCAGACTGTGTGTGGAGACAAAATACACTCTTTTATCATCAAATTTAAAAAAAATCCTTTTTGATGAGTTTTGGCAGACTTTACTCTCATTTCATAGGGGCAGGTCACATTTTAGACATTTTTTGAAGGGCTTTCGTGCTCATATGTTCAATATTCAAGTGATTCCGATTCCAGATGTTTAGGTGAAATCTTTCTGTCTGTGCTTGCAATTTTGGGGGGAATCGAAGGGGAATCGAAGAGAGAGAAAAAAATGTGGAAAAATCTTTAAAATACATCTTTCATGGAAAACAGTTTACATGAGTTTTTTTTTTATTCCGTTGAATAAAACATCGTCTGTTTGCAGTGCCAGGACAAAGTTATTTTTCACTTAACTGCCGTCATTCTAAAAATGTAATTACTTTTTAAACCGCAGAAGTCAACTGGAGGTTGAATTAATAAGTTTCATTTGGGATTTTTCTTTAACTCAAAAAAGAGATTTTTTAAACTTGTAAGGGTTTTTCCCCGGTAAGCCTTGGATAGATGGGATCAAAAAATTAAAAAAATGAGAACAAGTCCGTGCAAAGGTCATGATCCTCATGACAGACTTGTCATTTCTCAAGATTTTTTTTACCGATTTCAGGATTTTCCCCAAAATATCCTGGAGTCATCAAATTTTCTTGAAAGAAGTAAAGCATTAACCAAAGGGGGAAAGAAACAGCCCACAAATATGTCCAAACCTGTAGTTTTGTATTTCTGGTGATGCACAGAGTCTGTAAACCTCATGAATAGATCGATCCATTAAGCCCCGCCTCCTTACGAGTTGACCAATCACAGCCGCGAAACCCAATCACCGTTAGTGCAAAGATCACCAATCGGCTCAAATGGTGATCAGATTTCGCGGTTGTGATTGTTCAATGAGAAACGGGCGTGGCTTAATGGATCGGTGTATTGTAACATCTTGGAGGTTACAGTTCTAGAAAGGGGGGGGGGGGGGAGTAGGACAGCAAGCCATTTTTCAGGAATTTTTATATTTAACAAATATCATCCCTGTCATGCTACTCTCTTTTATGAACATTTGGTGCTAAATAAATCAGGGCAAATAAATGTAATTAATGGGGGGGAAAGCAAAAACCCTAAATTAATGTTTACATGCAACACAAATGACCAGGGCTCGATTTCTTAAAGTTGTTCAGCAGAGCTGCTTAGCGAACTTCTTTTTTGATCAAAGAGGTAATGATAATGTAAACTTTATGGAATTTCAGCTGGTAACCTGTTTCTGCTAAGCAAGATTATTCTGTGCTTAGCAAGGTTTTGTGCTTACTGGCTCTAGCATTGGGCCCTAGACAACATGAAATATAAGCAAAGAACAAAAATTCCTGTCTGCCGTCTAAAAATAATAAATAAAATGATCAACATCAGACTGCAATTACTCATACCATCTTGATAGTCCAGTCTAAATATTTGTAAATAATTTTGTATATTTTTGTTCTTCCTTTCTTATTGCAGTGGAATCGATCAAATGAAAGTATCGTCCCAAAACAAAGGTATGTTTTGATAAACTTTCTAGCGTTACTGTCTCTCTGAATTGCTGCATTGCATACAATGGAGTTTATCTTTAAGTAGTGCAGGGCTCAAACATCAAGAAAATGGTAACCAGAGCCCAGTGCCATCTTTTTATGCATGATGATGTGTGTGTTTTTTTCTCTTATGTAAATTTTTTGATTCCTATAAAGTTGTAAATTTGATTAGTGTCAGCCTTTTGGGTATTTTTAAATTATAATGAACAAACCAGCAATCAAAACATTTTTTTAAATAATAACAATGTTGTAGAGCTGCTGAGGCAGAACATATTCAAGAATATTTTCCTGCTAAGCTTACATAAGCAGGATACTGTTTATATTTCGTACATGTGAAATGGTATTTGGTAAAGGGCACCTTTTGGAAATTGTGAATTTCCTGGGGGAACATTTTAAGGTGCGATGGTGGCAATCCTCTTTGTTGCCTCCCTGAAGTATTAGGCCTGAATGTACATTTGTTGTACAATGAAGGGATGGTTCATTTTTGCTTTCTTATTTTCAAGAAACACGTGTAAAAGGCCAGTATTATTGGGTTGTTCTTTTACAGCGTTCTCCACGAAAGTGTCTGTATTTGTTGGTAATGACTCTTACTGATTAATGGCAATAAAAACCTATTGGTTAGAAAGCCTACAGCAGCGTTCGATAGAATAAAGCATATTGAGAAATATTTCACTACGAAGTTTTGTGGTTATGTAAAATATGTCGGTTTTTATGCCCGCAAATTTGAATCTGAGAAACGTTTCTGTCGGAAAAGTTTCTGAGATTGTGTATTCCTATTAGGGATTATTCTTCCTACACGTACCATGCCTACATGGACATATTCGCTCCGGATTTTCGGCGATATCTCAAAAATGCGACCACCTTATGAAATGAACTTAGTTTTATTGTGTATTTCATTTATATAGGATTAAAACACTCGAACGCTTCCAAAAACCAAAGGTATGCTAACAGTGTTCCGCTGGCCATTTACCAGTTTAAACTTCTGAGAACCATTCAGGATTCAGTGGTACAGCTAGCGAGTTCACACCTCCCTTTTATACTCCTGGCTAAAGGGGAGCAAATTATGATTATTTAAAAGTCTTGTCACCTGTCTCTACGAATGTATTTCGCACACAACACCTATCTTGATCCATGGTCCTTTTAATCTACATACACTATACCTGTACATTTGTCAGACACGCTGAAAGGAGTTTTCCATCATGAATTACCTCCGTGTGATTGAAGTACAGACTTCAAAGCATTGACAGCTCACGGTGTGCATTCACATCCTTAAAGGTGCAACCTGTCTCAGAAAAAACTGTGCATTAATTATCTTGATTTGTGTGTATATAAATGTTATTGAAGTTAAATGTACAACCCATTTATTAAAGCCAATCTTAGTGCTTTTTTTACAGTGTTGATAATGATATGCATGTACCTACTTAAAGGTGCAACCTGTCACAGAAACAAATCATGCAATAACTGGAACAGTGTGTATATGTAGGGCTTAATTGTAAGGGTTTTTAGAGGTGCAACCAATTCACCACAGCAAACCATGTACATACATTGGAACTTGCAGCAGTGCTACACATGTACTCGGACTAGTTGCAACTTGTGTGGACAAATATAACGTAGTGACAAATTCCCAGGAACAGCTTTATTCAATGAGTTTGATTATTCAAACTTAATGTGAAATCAAACTGATTTTAGATACACTGGGCTGTTTTTGGTTTATAACATGATGGTTTATGTGGAATATTTTCACCTGTAAGTCATTCACTTTAAGTAAACCTGAGTTATATCAACAAACACTAAATCTGTAAATGTTTTTTCATTTTGACAAGTACAAGCCTGTGCATTTGCACAAAAAGGTGCGCCCCCCTTATCAGACCAAATCAACATTCATGTACATATACCCGATGCATTTACATCCCTCAATGCACTGTGGGTTTTAGCTAAGCTATCGGCAGTTTAGGGAAGGTAAACCTACATGTATGTCTTTATTCAAACCATGTATGTCTTCATATACAAAATATACATCAACCCAAAACATGTTTATAACAGTACAACTGCAACACAAAATTGGGCCGTGTAATACATGGCCCAATTTTCTAAAGCCTGTTCATTATATAAGCTTATCAATACGCTAAGCATGGACATTTCTTGCTTAGTAGAAACAGAGCACTGGCTAAACCACCATTCAATACACATTATGTGGAATTAATACCCTGCCAAATTTGTACTCGGCTGCTACATTTATTAAGCACCGTTCTTCCCTTCCGTCAGGAGCCCAGTTGGCCCTGCTCATTGAGCACCTTTAAGGTCGGCAAAGTTGACCCCGGCAACCAGCTTGAAGGCTTCTTCAGCATTGTGAGAGTTTCAAGTTCACAAGTTGAAGTGAATTCTATGTCAAGGTTGACCGGCTGCACTGTCTCTCCTTACCACTTCTGGCCGTCTTGAACGACCCGCTAGCCCGAACACATTTGCTTGATTTAAAGTGAAAATGCAAGCTTACCTGAGTGGTGGAGTGGATTTGGTGAAACCGGCACTGATGGACTGAGTAAATTAAAGTCTAAGGTAGCTCAACAGCATTAAGTGGTGTTTACCATACAGGCTTGGTACGTGTGGAGGACCGTTTTCGTTTAATCCAAGTGCTCATAGTCGACAAGCTTAAAAATTGTTACTCTGCAGAGAATACTCATTCGACAAAAACTTTCAAGTATTGCTTGTAAATGCATACCTGATACTTGAAGGTAATTGCCTCCATGCCCCTGGATCAATACTGCAGTGCCCCCTTGAAATGTTCCTGTAGAAATTAAAAAACTTCCATCATAGAGGTGCCCTGTAAAAGAGTAAAAACTGCCTTGTCCTTTCGTGAACAAAGTGTTTGGACTTTAAGCATTATCCTTCTCGGAAATTTTTTTATTGGAAAATGAGTAAATCACAAAATTGAATTCAACTGGTCCGTTCCCTTCCTTTTTTGACATTATCCTTCTCGGTTTGTTTTATAAAATATACATTTTGAAAGCTTGTAGGGGTGCATTTTCAAATAGGGGTCTTAACCACGTTTAACACATGCTTTCAATAAAATGCATTCTTCATTTTATTTGTACAACCTACTTAAGATGCTAAGGAGATTTTGCTTGCATAAGTTTGTCCACAAAATATCACTTTCAACCAGAGGTTTTATAGTCTTGTAATGCTGGATGAAATTGCATTGAAAATGAAATGTCAATGGTTCATGTACAGTCATACACGATCCCATTCCCCCCCCCCCCCTAAAAAAAAAAGGGGGGGCTGCTGAAGTTAAAACCAATTACACAACCTCACTCCAAACCCTACCCCGTACAAAATTGATGATGTAGAAATTGACTTTGCAACAGCATTCGCATAAAGTACCATTTCACCTTGGGGCGCCAGGTAACAGTTTTCCCGTGTCTAACGCCACCGCAGTGGTACAAAGTTTAAAGTTTAACAACCTGTTATAACATGGAACATTTGATTTCAATTAAGGTGAGAATAGAACCACACCCGGGTGTATCTTAATATAGCCCACCCCCCTCTCCTTTGACAGTTAGGTAGATCGGGGGGGAAAGGGGGGGGGGTGGAACGGCCAAGTAGCGCTTAACTTCAAAACATGTTTTGAAGTAGGTCAGAGTTTCTGAGGAAGTCGGTTATTTACTTGAGCAAGACGGCAAGAGTTGAATATAGAAACTCTTCCAATGGCCTGACTCCACTTTGACTGGGGAGATTTCGGAGTTTGACAAGTGCGAGGCTATAAATAAATGTGCATTGGGGACACGAGTAGTCTGCACATCTGCTGATGAGGATACCCTTGATAAGGTCCTGTCCTGAAATAAAGATGAAGGGCTGTGATCTTACTGGGGAGGGGGGGAGGGGGTGCTTCAAGATTTTACTGCTGTGATTGGGATGTCAGTCCAGAATGACATGCAGTCTTGTTTTCGTTAAGATGAATGTGATGACCCTATTGGGACATCCCAACTCCCTCCCTCAACCCATCAATCCTGATTCAGGATTGTCAGATCTCAATAGACAGACCTGATACTTCACAGAGTCAATTGCCTCCTTGCCCAAATTCATTGTCTTGGTGCCCCTTGAAATGTTCATGCAAACGCCCTTTATCACAGGCCTGGAATTAGGCAGATATGCACATCAAGACCACGGCCTCTGTTGCCTCACTCTCGACGTTGATGCTGCTGCAAAATGTTCCTGTCTACTGTAAGATATTTCAATGACAGTGCCCTTTCTAAAATGAAAATTGCCTTTCCCTCTCAAAGATGGAATCCCATGCCTGTTATCAGTGGAAAAATTGTGCAGCCAATTTTTTCGATCTGGCACTGTGGGGTTCTCGGCTCCTTGAGATACATGCATTTGACTTTCTTGACAGCTGAAGATGTTCATTCTAAGTCTCCAACTCAAAGTGCCCATCCATCATGGCCTTTGGCAGACAACCCCTTTTAAAGAAACGTTGCCATAAAATCCCCATTTAACCTTAACATTCAGTCAATAAGAAGGTTGGGCTGTCAGACAATCACTCTCACAGCTACTCGTTGTACATGAGGCTTACATCCTGAATGCATCAACCCGAAGGCCTCGATTGTTCCTAAGACAATATGTTGTTGTTCTGTTAAAAAGAAAGAAACGTGGCTGCCTTTCCTGTTAATTTGCTTTAAAAAAATATTTATTGGTTTTTATTCAGTCATCACAACAATTTAAAACACCAACAATTCTCCCAGATGGGCTTGGAGAAGCAAAAGCAAAGCTTGTCATTCATAAATCTGCTGCCCCACATCTCGTTGTATAACCAATAAAGTAGACAAAGTATAAGAATAGGGCTAGAATAGAGCTACATGTAAATACATGTAGCTCAGTTGATAGAGTTGGAAGTCGTTGGTTCAAATCCCGCTCTAGTAAATTTGTCTTTGTTCAACCCAAAGTCAAAGTATAATAATATGTGCTATATATTACTTTGATCATTATACCAGAGTCAACTTTCGAATATGATTTGTTTCTGTTCAAGTTGTTACACAGTGAGGTATCGTTATTCAAATGAAGTACATAAGACAGCCATACTTGTCTGGTCACAAGTTTACTGGCCCCAACACTCAAATCCCAGGTCCAGTGTTTATTTTTTTGAGACTTGGACAGGTCAAGCATCTTGCTCTGAACTATATCACCAGGCAATACTTTCTGCACATTACAGCTTCGTGAACTTGAGCCCCTCGATTCAGAATCAAAAGGCCATTTGAGGATCATACATATTCTGTAAAGGACTGTATATTTACATGTGCGACATAATGACGCACACAAATTATTCAGGACATATTAGTATGTAAGAACTTTTAACAATTGTTTTGCAGTACTTGAATCCAAGTTGCCCCCCCCCCCCCCTCAAAGAGTAAAAATAGTAACTGGAAAAATAGTAACTGAGCCTCCTCTGACGCAATTTGCTAGAACTTTTCCCAATCAAATAAGAGGCCCATTTGAACTCCTGACCTCATCCACTGTCAAGGATCTAAGGAAGAAAGGTTAAAAATAGCAGCGGCGGTGAAGGCAAGTTGGGATATGAGATACGCAGGCAAAGTCATAAAGATAATGCAATTTTCATGGCCGTTTACTGAATTGCAAGAGTCATATAAGGATTGAAGCTTGCTGTATGTAATCCGATAGTGGTGCAGGATATACGGTGGCAGCCGTAATTATCGATATTCAGACTGCATTGAACTGTTTGATATTTTGATAGAGCGATAATCACAACACCTCGTCCCACGCTCGGAATGAGTTATAAATGCCACCGGTAGTCTCCACGGAGTATCCTGCGCGGCGGCCGACGACAACGCGTTGGTTTGAACGACAGTAAATTCACTTCATGATACATGTTTTATTGACTGTGTGCATTAGTAATAGAAAACGCGTAGTTCGTGTGTAATTCAATGTGTATTTATGTATTGTATACGTGTACATTCAACTGCAAGTGCACTTATCACAGATTCTCTGAACGATCAGTTTGGTGCGTACCTCCATGCTCATTGTAGACAGAAAATTCTTCAATTTTTTGGTAAAGTTGTTTTGTGTATTTAACTAATTTGTTTGTAAGTTTTGAGAAAAATAACCCTTGTAAATAGCCAAGATTTTTAATTTGGGCATTCAAGTTTGCCAGAAATAAAAACAGCTCGTCAAATTTTGCTCCACCAACCCTTTAACACATAAATCTAACTGTTTTAATTACTCAATAAATGAATGTTTGATTTTAAAACTGGGAGAGCTTAAGAGAGCCATTTTTCACAATTCTTGGTGTGGCTGTCGTTTGATGGACAGTGTGGATTGGACAACTTTGCATTTTTGTATGATGTCCAACATCCACTTTACAAACTGTTCATTTTGTTCACCTTCTGAGAAACCTGTCCATAAAATGTTTCCGCTACAATTACATCCTGCATGGATTTAAAACTGACATACACCATGTCAGGCTTACACGAAGGTCTCGGAAGCCACAGCCTCTGTTTGCCTTCTGTCTTGCCCTTGCTGTCCCTTCAAAGTTTTCTCAACAGACCTTAAGATTTGCCCTTTGAAAAACTGAAAATGGTTTCCCCATTTCGAAGATACTATATATTTCCGGGCTTTGAATAAATTCATCCTTTGAATATGGACCTCATTGGTTTAGTTTCCTCTTAACTTGTCAGTGACCTAGCCAGCAGGACCACTAGCTTGTCATTTCAATGACTCGTCAGCTTTTGCACTTGTCCATAATTCATATCAAATAAGGATGCTTTTCAACACCAAACTAGCCAGCCAGGGGGAACTTTTACTGGTCCTTCAAGTGTTTTAAAGGTGTTGTATATATATGTTTGGTAATTGGAGCCTACTGATTGTGTTAATCCTACATAAATGTAGGTATATACAATAAAACTAACCTGTGAAAATTTCACTTCAAAAGGTGGTCGCGTTTTTGTGATATCACCGAAAAACCAAAATTATTCCCTCTAGGAAATACACAGTCTGAGAAGCATAACGTTTCTCAGATTTAATTTTTAGGGGATAAAAAGTGATATATTTTTTTCCATAACCGTAGTACTTTGAAGTGAAAGTTTCTCAAAATGCATTATACTATTCAAAGCTGCTGTACTTCTTGCCAAGTAAGTTTTTTATTGCCATTAATTTTCAGAGTCATTACCAAACGCATACAGACCCTTTAACTTTCATTAAAAAGCATTTAATCCTATCTGTCTAGGGTTAACTTTAACAACTTTTTTTATAAGAGGCCTACTCTCTCTCTGTTGTACTGTTCAATCCTTTTTAACTTTGGTATTTTATATTGATGTGTTGATATGGAAAAGACCAGAGAAATTTCCCATGCAGGGACAATAAAGCTGTTTGTATTGTATTGGACCAGAGGACCAATGTTAAGGAAGAACTCTGTTAAAGCCACTGGACACTATTGGTAGTTGTCAAAGACCAGTCTTCTCACTTGGTGTATCTCAACATATGCACAAAATAACAAACCTGTGAAAATTTGAACTCA
>JAUELU010000010.1:2744634-2755052 GCA_032357145.1 Evasterias troschelii
TTTATTTTTTCCCCAATCATTTCTTTTCTTACTATTTTTGGTGGGGGGGGGGGGGGGGGGAGGGGGTAGCTTTGTATTGGAATTTCTTGTGAGTCTCACTGAGTGTGCCCATCATAAGCCCTCATTGTTCTAGGAAAACAAGGTTGGGTAATTGTGACTCAAGTACATCAATCCATGTTTGGTCATTTGGGTATATGTATGTCCTGTTCCAGTTCTTACCACCGTAGTACGCGAGGTCTAATGCTCGCGTACACATTTGTGTTATGTGCAGGGCTTCATAACGCGGCTGGCTGGCTGGCACTTCAAGCAGTTGTGTCAACATTATTGTTCAACAATCCTTTTTGTAAAGACAATGGATGGTGCCTTCTCAGTGATGACAGCACCCGATTGTCATTTGAGTTTGTCTGTACTTTTGTGTTGATTATGAAGAGTTGCTTTAAATTGTTAAATACCGTACAAGTCTCACGTGTATTCAAACTTCCGGGACCAAGTTGGTCTTAAACATGTTGAGTTTTACGTGTGTGCGATTCTGTCTCTTCAAATTCTTTAGTTTAGCGTAGTTTATGAATATAACAACTATTATAAATTGTTTGGCAAGTAGAACTTAGCCATGAAAGAAAAATAAATTCAACAAATCAACAAAGAAAGCTCAAGAATATTGCTTGACCTCTTTTCGGGTTACAATTTCATGTAAACAATTAAGAATTTTGCCCAATTTTCATTTAATCTTTGTAATGTAATCACAAATTCAGGTGTGATTGGCAGATGCGATTACAAACAACATATAAGCATCCTCGTCCTAAGGTTTAATGTTGTTTTATTGTTTATTTCAGTGTTTCAAATTATTTTCATTATAATACAAATTGAAATTGTGTTTTACACAAATTGCAATGGAAATTTGTATTTTCAAGAATTTAGTATGATTAAAATTTATAAAAGAGATTTGATTTCAAAGAGAAATAATTTCTTCATCAGAGTTGCCTCCTTTTCGGTACGCGCGAGACTTGCACAGTCTATTATCGACTGATGTTTGGTATTTTTTATAAACAAGTGGTTGAGAGGGAGATAGGAATCAAAACATGTAATTATTTACTTATTATGGTTGCATATTTCAATCTTTCTCACAAACTTGAAATTGAGATAAGAAGAGAAAGAAAAAATATATATATATATTTCCTGCATTAATGATGGGAAGGAGTTCAACGTCCATCTGAATGCAGTTTATCCCCGAGGCAAGCTCTACCTGGACAGTGACTTCACAAGAGTCTATTCAAATCTAATCTCTCTCTCTCTCTCTCTCCCTCTGTCTCTCCCCTCTTTTGTATTCTTGCAGGTACTCGGGAAGATAGCTGACTATTACTCTGGGGAGGTGGAGAGAATCACACTCAAGATGGCTCGAAACGGAGGGTCATCATTGTCAGGAAGTCCCAGGATGCACCTGTAGGAACTGACCTCTTCCCCTCTCGTAGCTATGGAGTGGGGGGGGGGGAGGTGGGGGGGGGGGAGTCAAGCAAGCTTCTTAATTGACATGGCCGGAGATGATTCTGTTACTTACTGAAGCCCCAAATGGCTCAGTGAGATGCGTTAGGTGGTTTCAATAGTGCGCTGTTGTCGTAATTTGATTGATGAACGTATCAACGCTCTCCGCTTCACAAGAATGTTGGTCCTAATCGTATTGCGCTTTGCTATTTGTTTGATGTCAGCGTATACAAGAGAATACTGATTTTAATTGAATTGCACAAGGGCTCCCCCACCCAAAACAAATTATAACAAAAAAGCTTTACGAAAAAAAAATGTGTGGTGTACATATTTAAAACTGAATGAGAAGAAGAAAAACAAAAGTAAATTGACAAAGCATAGATTATGGTGGGGCTGACGGTGGAGGAAGTACAGATCAAGAGATGACCTGTTGTAATGAGGCTGGAGATGCGACAGGAAGCTGCTGCCGTGAGTGCGGTTTTGGGATCGTGCCAAGGGATTGAAAAACGACTGCCGGAACTGTAAAGAAAAATCTCACAATGGGAAGAAAGGGAAAAAAAAGAAAAAAAGAAATAGATAAAACAAAAAAATGTCAGGCCTGTCCTTGCACTCCACAGAATTGACACACGGAGCACGTGGCTGCAGTGTGACAATGACTGAAGGGAAGGGATGCTCAACCGGTACTTGGCCTACATTTATTACGTCAATGCTTTGAAGATGGGCACCAGCTCACTTTCAAAGGGGGGGGGGGGGGCATTGCGACTGATTTAACTGGTACTCTGGTGAGTACTGGCATTGTACAGGGAGTAGGCGAGGGTTACCACTTCAGGTGGAAGCCATTTTGAAAAAGAGGACTTATTTTTTACAATGATATTATTCTCATGTGCTTTAAATGTGTTCATAGATATATAAACACATACACAGCGGGATTGGCTGCCTGGGTGGAAATTTTAAAACGCTATGTCTACAAAACTAGAGGGATTTATATTCATTCACTGTCAAATCATAGATTACTTTTCCAGATGTATTTAGCTAAAAAATGTCGATGAAAATAGAAAGGAGAAGAAAAAAAGGATAACGGGGGAAGGGTTTGTAGATAACACGTTGCAGAGGTAATATTTTCTAGTGTATATATAACAAAAAAGTGATTTAAAAGTAATTGAAATTATACTTAGTTTGTAGAAAGTATGTCTTATTTAGAATATGTTTAATGATTATACTGAATGTATGTTTGTACAAGTTTCCACTTAGCTACAGACGTATGGTGTAATTGTAAATCAAAGATTTGGCTGGACCATAATTCCTTGATAGTTGATATCATGAAAATGTGTTTTACTTTTTTTATTATTTGTTTTTATTTCTCCTCACTTCAAATTAACCTTTTTGGGGGTTTGTTTCCACTTGACTGTGGAACGGCTGTAAACACGCATCTTAAATTTACAACTAGTTACACACATGGTTAAAGCCAAATTTTTAGCTGTTTCGACCCGTTAGTCGGAAAAGCTGCTGAATCTGTCATGATTTTTTTTTCTATGATGTTAAGCGGAGATTGTCTAATTTTGAATCAAGGTTGAGCACTCAAAATGATTTTTGTTTTTAAAGTTCTATTTTTGTAACTGAGATGCTCAGAGATGCTGCAAAGTATTTTGTGTTCCCCGATCATACAGGCTCTGTGATTATTAATTTTACTAGACAACAAGCTAGATTTTCTGTTTAAAATTTTATTTTTAATTATAATTTTTTTTATAGCTAATTGTTACATAACCCAAATTGGATTGACATGCTGTCCAATTTAACCTCTAAGAAAGGGTTTATAAAAAGATTCAACGGTTCAACAAAATCGCAGTGAGGTCAATTACTAAAGGATATGGCTGTATAGCTTTGATAGTTTAGGTGATATTTATGAAAATACACAACGCTGTATGAATTCTACTGAGCAGAACTCTAGTGTCCAGATTGCCTGCAAAATAAAAAAATTAAATAAAGACTTCAGGACGATTCTATTCTGTCCTGAAGTGAATCGATGCCTAAAATTGCAAAATAGAAACCAAATCCTTTGAGGCAGTTTGAAATCTGACATCAACATCATTAATGTTAAAACAGCCATGCGATGTCTCAGAGTTTTCCTGAATGCGGAGTTGTCGCAAATTCTCCTTGAGCCCTCAAACCATTTCTTGAGAGAAATAAATGAGTCACCAAAGGTTCTATCTTTCTGGTGACGCTTTGTAAACCTCCTGAATTGTTACATCTGGGAATAAAGGTGGACCTCATCCCACAAGCCACTTTTCAAGAATGTTCAAATTCAGGAAATTATCCCTGTAATGTAAACATCAAATATTTTGTGGGGATCCCAACAAAACTGAATATATATTTTAGTCGTTGTGCTGCCTAGGAGTATCCTTACCAATTTAAGAATTATTAATCCGTTAAAAAATGTCAAACGGAAATGTCAAAGTGAAATTAGGACCTCTTTAAAAGGGTTAATACAGAAATAGGGAAATACACGTTCACTTCAGCCTTCGGATTTTCAAAAATGTTATCTTGTAAATATTCATTTTCTGTAGGCATTTACTTAACAACTATATTGACAATGTGACAATTTTAAGTTGGCCTTGCTAGAATGCTAGAGGGAAAAGCTTTAATAGGAACAGTGTCAGTCAAAATACCCAACAAGAAATGTATGTGCCCAAACCGTTGGTCTATCAACTCTGGTTTTTGAAAAAGTACATTCATTCCTATCCCTATTAGTGTTTATTACACACATCTGACAAACAAACTGTGAAAAATTGGGTGAATTTATCATGCTGGTTGAAAATTGTTCTTTTAGTTTTTTCCAATGTTACCAACTTTTGTAAAACATAGGAGCTGGACTTTTTTTAAAACTAAAACATTTGTGTTCCCTGTACAGAAAAGCAATCTTGAAGTGTGGATGTTGTTTTACCAAAATGTGGTCTTTTCTGATCAGGCCTGATTCCTCATGGAGGCAGTGGAGGCAATTGCCCACAATACCACTGATTATTGCCTTGGTGCCCCTTGAAATGTTCCGGTCGTAATTAACATTTCCATCATAGATATGATAGACATGTCCTTCATCAGAAGGAGAAACATACCTTACAAGAAGGTAATAGTTGAGTTCTGAAGAGCAGAAAGAAAAGATAATTGTCCATAAAAAGAAAATTTGCTTTAAATAGACGAAGCTTGGGGGATAGTTGACAGTTTGAGACATTTTTTTCCCCCCTCTGTGAAGACACACTGCGACAGTCTATTTTCATCTTCTCTCGTTAGCGCTCACCTTCACATATAGCGGTGTGGGGTTTAGAGAATAATCGCTTAATGATATTTTATAGACTTTCTGAAATCTACAGATGAACGAAAGGATTCAAGCTGCCAAAAATATATAATTGTACGGCACTAATGAGCTATTTTGTGAAGCTTTAAAATCGTCATTAGTACATTCGCTTGAGGTTTTCAGGGCTTGCGCCGACACAAATCGAGCCTATCATTATTTATGAAGCTTCTAAGTTACATTACAGGGGACCAAATTGAAAAAACTTGTTATTTGTATGCAGATTTTTTAATTTCTGTAGCAGGGAAAAAAAAGGGTTCAGCATTTTTATTTTTGTTTTCAAAAACAATGAAGAGTTTAGAAATCAGGATTGTAATTTTCCATCATTGCTTCACTCATTTTGTAAGAAAAGCTTGAAATGGATAAGTATGCTTGTAGACGTTCTATATGGTAAAACAGCGGTTATGAAATTCATAATCTACCTCTAGATCTGTGTGCGGACATTGTTTAGAAAATTTATGAAATTGACCCCACTGCCTTAGAGGAAGTATTTGTTTTTTGTTACGGATTGAGATATCAGGAAAAAAATCTCTTGAAAGATTTGTAAGCTAAAAACTGAGTTTGTATAAAAGTGTTTCAAGATTTAAAAAACCCGAGAAGTTATTTAGCTAAGGCCAAGACTGCCGGCTGCAATGACAATGTTAAACAATAGCGATACAGCCACAGCCATTGGCTTGCCGAAGCCGCTATTTCAGACTTGGACATATTTCAATAAAAAATGCTGGCACTTTGGAGAAAGTGGTGTTAGAAACAAACTTTCCTGATAACATCAAAACTCAACATGCAGTTTCCTCAAAATCTTTCATTAAAAAATGTCACAGTCACAGGTAGTATCCATTTCTTGTCTCCTAGAAATATAGGGATTGGAATGAGTTTTACTTTTCTAAAATACATTAGGTCTGCCATCCATTAAATTGTCTGTTGTGGTTTTTTGCTTTGTTGTACCAGCTCATTTCATTAAAACCTCGACAAGGAAAAGTAATCGGATACTTGACGTGCGTGTAGTTACAATGTACATGTAATTATGAACTTCAGGTCATACACATGTAACTTGTTTGCCTAACTAGCCTTGTCGACACATTGGCTTGCTATGCACAGTAGACCTTTTACATGGGGCAGCCATCTTTTATTTCCGTTTAAATTCGAAACCTGTTTTGAAATAACAGATACCATAGTGGCTGCAGCTGGAATGTCGAAAAGTCCTATTTTCCAATGTTGTTGTTGCAGTCAACTGTCATAGTCGCAGCCAAAGTCGCTTGATTTGGATGTTGCCAAAGGCTCCGGCTCCGGCTTGGTTCCTGTCATCAGTTTTAGAGCAGTGTGCAATTTGTATGGTGCTTCAACATCAAACAGAGTCTGCAGCCAGAGCGGAAGTTTGGAAGGGGAAAAAAAACAGGTACCCAAATACGGGCCAGATTGAAAAATAACCTGGCCCCTTTTTGTATGGTTGATTCATACATTGAATTGTTGGTAGTAGATACAGGGAACTGGACAAAGATGGCTGCCACATATTAAATTAGCAAATGCATTTTTTTGTATAGCTACATGGGTATTCAATTGATTTTTTTTTTGTTATACCAGATCAGTATTTTCTGAGTATCACTTTGTTAAAATGTTCCACACAATGTTTTAAATATAACAAATGAGTTTTGTTTTGCAATTGTTTGCAGATTTGTCTTTGAAACTGTGGATGTGCTACAAATTTTCAGTCATTATTCAAGTTAAATATTGTTGTTATTAACGATCCCAAAGAGGGTAGGGAATACATTATTTGTGTTGCTTTTAAATACATTTTTAGAAAAGGGATTTTATTTTTGATGAAAGTTACTTTCATAACAACAAACCAAGTGATTTCAGATTTCTAATTTTCACCCAGCAGGTTTTAATTTCATGTTTGGTTTTT
The DNA here is from genome assembly GCA_032357145.1 of Evasterias troschelii. NCBI lineage: Eukaryota > Metazoa > Echinodermata > Asteroidea > Forcipulatida > Asteriidae > Evasterias > Evasterias troschelii. Next base: position 2,751,363 of record JAUELU010000010.1, read on the forward strand.
ACCTGATTCTGAGTCGGACAGAGTATTATTTTTAATTTTTTTTTTTATAGATTTCCTCCTGAAACTTAAATTCATGTTATGTTAGTATAATTTTTTTAAACTAGTGTGTTGGTTTTTAATAAAATTGTTTAACTAATTCAAAAAAATGTAAACATGGTTAAGATGACCAAATATTGAATATGAATCAAGCAAACACAATTTGTTAAGCGTAGACACGTTTTTTAAACAGAAACTGGTTACCAGCCAAAGTGTCAAGGGGTGTATATAGTTTATGTTTTGTTACCAGTTTTTTTCTTCTTCTTTGTCTTCTTTTGCTTGACAGTCCCTAACAAAGAAGTCATTCTTTCAATTGCTATTGATGATTCAGAAAGTATGACTACTCAAGAGGAGATTAACATAAATTAATATTCAATGATAAATTAGCTCATTGATTGGATAAGAGGCTCTTAACGACACCCCCTTGAGGTTCATCTAATGAGATGTGTTTATAATTTGTTTGCTTCCTTTTCACCGGATGAAAAGTTTCGCTCAAGTGTCTTCATTTAAACAGAGTGTTATTAGAAAGTGTATTAAGCTTATTTACTAAGGACTTTATCAAAATGTATAAAATACAGGTCTTATAGTGTGTACATTTTTCTGCTCAATCCCCAGTTTGTGTTTCCTTTTCGGAGACCCATCCTGTTTGGATCTTTCCAAGTCCCTGATAATTAATTAATTTCATGATTGCTTTCTTGTTTAACAGATGGATTTTGTCACAAGTGATTTTTTGTAAATTGATTGTTTCAAAAGTCGCTGTTTGTATGAACAAGGGTCCAGTTGGATGGGTCTGCTTACCAAAGAATTCTTTGCTTACAGTGCTTGTAAAGCATGTAGTTCTATTGCCAGTAAACGCAGAATTCCACAGTAAGCAGAACTGTAAAATTTGGCCGAGGTGGTTATATTTTGCACAATGTGATGCATTGCTTTTAGCCCCGATTCAGTAGGTGACTGCTGGTGTTAGTGTTCAAGAACGTTGTATTTGTGCAGTAGGCCATTACCTGTATACCAAGTAAATATGGAGCTTAATCGTGGTGTGGCCATCTTTGTCTGGTCCCTGACTCTTTGTGTTCAAATTCTCATTTCATCTCAAGATTTCATCTCAAGGAACCTGACTATTTCTCCTGTCAGCCTCTTTTCAAAGGCCATGTTTGAATTGGCGGCACAGCTACATGACTTTGGCAAGATTTCCAGAAACTTGCGCTAAAGTACAGTACATCCTTATCAACACCCTTCACAAAAGTTGTAGCTGCCAATTCAGATACGGCTTAAAGCAAGGTCCAAATTTGTGGCTACGGCTGTTGTCAAGGCTGTTGCTAAGGGAAAGCCTGTACTGTATAGCATGATTGGTTGATGGTCTAGCCGTAGCCGCTAATTTGGAAATGGCCTTGATTAGGTTGGCTGGAGAATAAGGAAGATGGCCACAGCCACGATAAAGCTCTTCAGAGGTGTGCTCATATTGACTGAAAAAACTCTTGTTGGATTTCACAGAGAACGAAGCAAATATCATATTAGGATGTCGTCTCCTAACGACTAATCTAATTTGGGGAGTTATACCACAACCACAGTGATTGTATTCACAAACAATCACCTTGTGGTTACCTTGATATGAGAATCAAGGCGCAAGAATCATAGGAGTGTGGCTTCCCAATACTGCTAAGTTATATTCACAAGTTGCCATGGTGATTGATGTGGAAGTAGATTTTGAGCAAGCTTGAGTGATTACAAGCAAGGCCTTGTTCCCGTTATTGATGGGAATGTGTCCCCCATTCACAGGTAAATCAATCCCCATTCACAAGTAATCAAGTCGCGGTTGCGCTGATGTATTTAATGAGCTCAATTCCCATGAATGAATCCATCAAAGGAATTTGTCCAAATCCTGTTCTACATCGGCACAATTTTGTGGTCGGGTGGAGAATTTTTTTTTTTTTCTAATTTAATAAATCTCCAACGGGGAAAAAAAAAGTATCCCTGTTACCAGCGGTGAACTTTCTGCATGTACTTGTTATTCCACAATCATGTTCCCTGTATTCTTGAGGGGTCACGGATGTGGTTTGTCAGCAGGGGCCAGGCTATTTTTCCTGCCAGCCTCATTCTGGATTGATTGTTTTGAACATGTTGAAGGAGAGAGTGTCGAGTCTGGCAGCATCATAATGTCTACACAGCTATAGTCACAAGATACCACGTTTTAGTTGGATTGGCTTCTTCTGGGAGCATTCTTACTAAGCTGATCTGTTCAGTGATTTATGTCATTGTCCCCTGGGGCCATTATTACCATGATTAGCACTACCCTCTGTCTGTGACCCAACATGACCCCGACATGACCCCCTAAGGGGTCGGGGCCTGCCATGGTGTCATGGGGTCACAGTTTGATAAAGCAGGGAGCGAGTAGATCATTAGTGGAGAAGAGAATGCCAAGTGTCTGTTTCAAGTTGGGTTTTTTTAGGGGAAAAAAAGAAACTGTTTCTCTGCAAGGCCCAATTTCATAGTGCTGCTTAAGCAGATAAAGGTGGTCAACAATTTTGTGCTAAGCAGAAATGAGCAGGATACCAGTCAAAGATGGAGCATTTTGGTAAGCATAATGTTGTTGTGCTAAGCTACTTTTTGTGCTCGAGCAGCTCTATGAAATTGGGCCCTAGACCTGGGGAACGGCTATTTTCATTTGTAGTCACAGATTTCTATCTGCAACTTTCAAACTGTGGGTTGTTCAACTCCGTAGATGGTTTTCCAAAGATGTTTTCGAAGAATTTTGTCACAGGTTAACTGATTATGATATGATTTTCACTCCGAGTCGATGTAAATTGAGTTATTCTTTTTGTCCTTAGGCGTAAGGATAACAATTTCATGCAGGTGCAGGTTGTTCAACTGAGATGTGCCGCAGTCTAACTTTATGTCAGAATTTTTTTATTTTTTTTTTATTTTTTCATTTCATTTTCAATTATATTAGAATAGTTCACACATTTTTCCTTGTTTCACATTTATTTATGGTAATCTTGAGGCCTGTATATCTTAACACCTGTGCATTTCTTTTGTATCATTATGGAATAATTTTTTCCAAAAGGTATTAGTTTTGTCTGTGTTGGGATGTGGTGTAAGTCATGCGTCTTTATTTTGCTCAAACTGAAACCAATTTATGAACGACTTAAACAGAAATGGAGAAGGACTTCTATTGCGTTTGTAATCACGTCAAATTGTCCGCCATTTTGTTCACTGAAGAGAGTCGGAGTCATTTTAACACCACCGTTTTGTTTCAGAACTAGTATCAGAGCCAGTCCCATCAAAGCTTTTAAAATAGTGTCATCTTTAGTTTCAAGATTTTGTCCTCACCAACAAAAGTTTCAAATCTTACGCTTTAGTCTCCTCCTCATTTTGACTGTTTGTTTAGTCTTGCAAGCGGAAGGATTTGAAAAGTGTCACAGTTTGATTGAATTTGGAGCAGAGTTTCTCCCATGTGAATTGTTGGGTTGAGCTCCTCTTTTTATGCTTGTCATATTAGCCCCTCTGATTCCGTGTCTCTTAAACAAGCATGGAAGTTCATGTACCTCAAGTATGTGATCTTGAAGACCATTAGAGCACACCAGACGAAACGTTGAGAACAACCAACAGGCTCGTCAACTGACTCCTCCAAAGTGTACTCAAAAGAACACTTAATAC
>JAUELU010000010.1:2810170-2822729 GCA_032357145.1 Evasterias troschelii
GGGGTATTCTTAGGCTTATAAAAATTACCTATCCAGGCAACTCAAATAAGCACGTTTACACAAAAACATACATCTTAATGTATGCACATGCAACTAACACTTTCCACAGATGTGAACATTTTTCTGAAACTTAAGAATTGAATGAAGTCTTCTTTCAAATTAAGATTTCACTGCTCTTTAAAGCACATGAATCTGCCCAGTCAAAGTCTACTGGCAAATAAAACATTATCAGAACAGTGCATTATTTATCGATTCAACAAGCTAGGCTTATGAAAGCAGACCTTATCAAGGCAGTCTTTGTAGCCTGAATTCCGGTCTGAATCATAAAAGTCAGGACTCCAAAATTAAAACTCATTAATTTTGATTGATTAATCCATTGGAAAAAAAATTGATTCCTCATGCAATGCCAACAGCATAAATTCTACAGTTCTTTTTTTTGCTTCAGAAATGGTCGTTTCTATCGAGACTTGGAATGCCAAGTATTCCTAGCATTGAAACTCCAGCTTATTGGCAACAACAGTTAGGGGACGAGATTCATTGGGTGACAAAAATGATTGGAAAATAAGATCCAAAATTGAGGAGACGGTTAAGATGCAAATGGGATTTCCTTCTGTTGGTAACCCCTGGAATTATAAATTGCAAGAGCTTATGGGATCAGTATACTCAGTGCTAGAGATGGATCAAAAGACATTTTAGCTTTATCTGCAGAAATAATGTTTTGTTCACCAGGCAGATATTCGAAGGTTTGAATCCCTGAACAAAAGATGATTCTAACCAGAACTAGCATGCTGTCATTTTTTAGGGCCATATTTTTAAGTCCGTAGGCTTCAATTTATCAGCGATTATGAATTTCTGTAACTGTTCGTGTCACTTCTCCACAAAGAACATCAATCGCAATACATCACTCAATCACTTGTGCAGAAATATGGAACGCAGCCATCGCAAACAGCTTCAATTCTTTAGCCGCCTCATATTCTCTAGGAGTGAATCAAGTTTTTCATAATTTATTGTGACATTCTATCAAAAGCTTTCTTTTCAAGAAACTATACTGTTAATTTGAACAGTACTAGTAACGCAAGGCAAGAGCATGAAGATATCGCAAATCGTCAGCGCCGGATGGCGAGCAGCCTCTTCCAGGTCCAACGACATCTGATCATCCTTCTCTTCAGTGGTAACCCTGTTAGAGGCTAGGGCTTTCGTTTGTGGATGCCATCGTTAAAGTTTTCGTATACAGAAATTCTGTACTACTGTAATCAGTTATTGCGGTGGGTAAAAGCCCAACAAAAAGGTACAGTGAAATTTGCCGTGAAAGTCACAGCTTTCAAGTTCCTGTGAAGATGAATGTCTTTTTGAAGAAGTACGTCGGCATAGCGCATAATTTTGCATGCCAGTACATTCCTCCGGAAGTTTCTTCAATGTTTCACCAAAAGTTAAAACACAAATACAAACCATACACAAATAAATGCACTATTGCAGTTCTCACATACAAAATAAAATTAAAAGCCAGTCATAATTTATGACTGTAAAGGAACAATTATAATATAAAAAATCTGCACGTTTTAGTGATAAACGATTTTCCTCTTCTTTTCATAGGAAAATTGCAGTTTAGGTTTTAAATCTGGTTAACTTTACTATGGTTGAATAAAGGGTGGGACGAGGGAGAAAAAGAGAAAAAGAAAGCACATTAGTACAAAGATCATCTACAACTCGTCACACTTCAAATTGTTGAGGACAGGTCGTTAAATGTTTGTCACGGTGATAGTGCAAAGGCTGCCATGCGACTACATCGTCTGGGAGGCATCACATGTATTCAGCTTGCGGTAACACCATGTGTATATATCCACTTTGCCGGGTAGATTTATTTTTTTGAGAAATATTATTGCTATTTTATTCTACTGCTGCATGGTTTATTTAGGAATTCGGGAGAGTACTCAGTTATGAAGAGAACCGTCCTGCTACTACTTGAACTTCTACCTGGGCGGGAAGGTAGGAAATCAGCTGGGACTCATACTTTCACTTTGTCAGGGATGTGATAGGATGTTGAAAAAAAAACAGAACTCTGAGCGCAAACCGAGAAAGTTTGCAAGCTTGAAACTTTGTGAGCACGAAGCTCACTAATAAGGTTTGGTTTTAAAAGCCCTACTCTGCAATCTCAAGTATAACAGAATATATAAATAAAAATTTAAAAACATGGGGGGGGGGGGGCAAACAAAAAAATCAAATTTCTTCTTTATTGGGGGTTCGGCAAAAAATCAGATTTCCAGTTAAAAACTTAGAAATCACATCCCTGATTAGTGGATAAAGGGGACTTCTCATCAACTTCACTGATGGTCATTCAAAGAACAAAATCTACACAGCAAAGTCGATTTACATGCATACACATGGTTTTACCGCAAACTGAATACACATAGACTCTACTGCTCTAGCAATAACACTGGATCCTGATAACTGCCCCATTTAATGGGACCCTAGTCCCGATACAGAGGTCTCAAGGAAGCAGCAGTCTTGTTAGGGTATACTGTAGTCGCAAGAGAACCGTTACGCTATCACCGCGACATACATTTAACAACCTATCTGCAACTCTACTAACGTTAACAGAAAGGTACATAAAAGGGAGGTTAAACTTATCATGTATCCCCCAAAAATTCTAACATTGTAAATGTCAGACAAACAAAGTGTAATCCCCCTTTTAGAAGCATGCATATTTTTTTCAAAATAAAACTGCATTCACGACAAACTTGGGACAAACATACGTAGCATGCATAGCATGATTCGGTCAAGAGATTTTAGAATGATCGATTGAAAAGGGGTATGAATGTTTGAATGTCCAAAGTGTTAAGGCCATGTTATAAATCTTTGAGTCATTGTAAATGGAGACAAATATGTGGGCAAGTTTTGAATGGGCCTATTGAATAATTTATGTACATGTATTGATAGTTTCGCAGGAGAAAGTTTATAAAAAATGTCAAAGGGCTCAGTGGTCAAAGTAATGGGCGTACACATAACATGGTTAAAGAAGAAAAATAAACTTGTATAAATTTATGGCATTTAATGTGGTGATTTGTGGTTCAGTCTGAAATAAATTATTGCTGGTATGAATATGAAAAGGTCGGGGGACAGAACAGGGTATAGCTAAATAAAACAATGTTACTTGCTTTCTCATGCAAAAAAAGAAACAAAAAAAGAACAGGTGACATCAACTCGTGATACTTTTCTAAAACATTGTTAAAATCAAGTTGGGCTTTTTTTTTAAAGAGAAATTGCTTGCTTCCCTTTTATTCGAAAGAATGTATGTCCCATTGATTTTGCCAACAAGCATCCTGGTGGTGTTTCTAACGAACCAAGTATTTATTTGCAGTCACAAGAGTTTGTTAAGAAGTTTATCTTCCATGTATACTTCATAGACTTTCAGTTATTTCCAAGTTGTTCAGTTTGGTCCATAATGCTGAGAGGGGAACTTTCAGGAAAAAAACAAAATGCCATGTTTAGAGGTTCCAGAATACTTACCACTCACCATAAAACTAAAAACATTTCTTCTGAAATACTCACCACAGACAAACTCAGAAAAAGAAAATATAGTAAATGGGGCTTAGTGGACATTGTTTCCATTCTGTACAAGTTGGAACTATCTTTATTGAGTTAAGCTGAACCAACTGGCTGGTGGTTCGAAGTAATCAAAATGACAGAGACAGTTTTGCAAATTTTTTATTTTCTGCACAAGAAATTCTGAACTACTTCGCCAAGTCCTTTTATTTTGTTTTTCCACTTGAAGTTTAGTCTTTCAAAAAATGAAAAAATGAATAAAGATAATAATAATGAAAAATAAACATACATGGTTCCGGTACGACATCTAAGAAAACACATTAACACTTCTAGAAAAAAAAAGTAACCACTGAGTAATTTAGCTGAGCCACATGACAAAAATTTAAGATATAAAAAGAGCACGAGCAATTTAGATCTAAGCTAAAAACTTTTTTTTTTTACTATGATTAAAATCCTTCCACAATCAAATTGTTCAAAGTCGAAAAATTATCTTTAAATCGTGCTCCAGACTTTGAAGTTCAAATCCATGGTTGTAAACATTTTACGTGTTTTTCCCAAAAAACTCATAACTGCGAATTTAAAGGTAAAAGTGCATTTTAATAATTTTGATATATACTCACATTGAACATCACGGTTGACAAAAAACAATAACTACACTTTATACGTTTTTTTTTCTTCTCAACATTTTCACTATGTAAAAATATTTGTTTTACCCAATTTTTGTTTTCCTTCTGCTGGAAATTATGTCAATTCGACAGAAATTCTTATGAGTTCACTTTTATTTGTTAGTTTGAGTTCTCTTTTTCACAGTGGTGACTCAGGTGGCGGCCAGATAGGATGTCAAACCAGTTCGGATATTTACAAGTGTTTTTTTTGCTTTTCAATTGGATGGAAACAGCCGTTGGACTTATGGTACAGGGGGGAAGCCAGTTTAGTGATTTTTTGTATTCACCTTGGCATAGGCTCGGTTGAAAAGGTATAAGAATGGCAACGCCTTCCACAGACAGGTCAGTGATTAAGAGAGGATGTCTAGAAGCCAGACCCGTAGTTATCCTGTGACCATGATTGCTCTCCATAGCTCTGGCTGTAGTCGTACCCTGATGAGAAGTCACCCAGGGGCTGCTGAGCTATGGGTTGGACACCCCAGCCTCCCTGGGTGTTACGTCGTTTGGTATCAGCAGATTGCTGCCCCTCAAACTTCCTCTTCCCTCCGACATTGCCACCACGGTTTCCACCACGACCCCCTCGGACACCACCACCACGTCCACCACGCTGCTGCTGCTGACCACCACGGTTTCCACCACGCCCCCTGGGTCCACCTCGACCTCCTGGTCCACCGCGGGGACTACCCATGCCACCACGTCCGCCTCGTTGTCCCCCACGTCCACGTGGTCCTACACCCTGTCCACGGCCACCATACCCAAAGCCTGCATCATACCCACGATCGAAGTATCCGTAGTCATAGGGGTCGTCATAGCCACCAGGGTAGCCACCATAGTAACCATCGTCATAACCACCACCGTAACCAAAATCCCGGTAGCCACGCTCTCCTCCACGGTCAAAGCCTCGTCCACCACGAGGTCCCCCCCTTCCTCCTCCACGACCTCCGCGCATATTCCCATAGTAATCATCATAGTACCTATAACCAAACAAAACATTTTTTTTTTTGAAATGACGAACTAACATCTCTTACAAAGACGGGAGGCCTCAGGAACAATGTACAAGAAAGCAATCACTCTTGACTCCTTACCTTCCTCCTTGGTAGCTTTGTTTCATCTGTCTCTCCTTCTTCTTCTTGTTTTCCTGAGGTGGTTTGGCAAGTGAAGCCTCAATGTCTGTTCCTTGGAATGGTTTACCATTCATCTCCTCAATAGCCTGTACGTGTTTAATTAATAACAAAACATCAATTTTTGCCTAATGTGACCAAATTCTTTATTCATTGTATTTATTGGTATTTACAGATAAAATGACTAACACCAGTAGCTGAAGGCGTTACTTAATAATGATACAAATATAAACACAGGTAAAAATTCAATCAAACACATACTTAGAGCCAAAACTTAAAAATTATTATTATTTTTTTTTTTTATTAAATATTTATTAAAAGCTCTTATCACTTGCATTGGGAGGCAAAATGACAACATCTGTGCATATAGAGCCAATTACACAAAGAAACACTTTAAGTATATTTCAAGAAGTGTCACACCAAGCAGCAAGAAGCAAAAACTTTTAAGATAAATACAAACGTTCTTTACAAGCATTCAACCTTTCTTGTTCACTATCTCACTGACAATAAATCAAATTGTACAATAATCTTTAACAAACAAATATATGCGTGATATAATTCAAGAATAAAACTGATACTCTCTCACCAAGACGGAGTTATAAAGATTAATAAACTGAAATTTTCACAGCAGTTGTTCATACCTTGACAGCGCTTTCCCTCTCCGTGTAGTGAATGAAGCAGTAGTCTTTCATCTTCTTCACCTTCTCCACCGTACCGTACTCCTCAAAGTGCTCCTTGATGTTCTCTTCAGTGGCCTCTGGAGAGAGGTTACGTATGTACACAACCTTGACCTGAAGTAAAGAAACAGACCTTTTGATTAGTCCAACGCAATCGACGTTTGGACCCTTGCAGAGTACCTTCTGAAGGTTAATTGACAACAAAACACACATCAGCACCCTCAAGAAAGACTCTGCAAGGCTGCTAGGGCCAATAACTGTTTTTGCACTTAAAACAAAGGGTCTTTTGTTGATAAGCAGTTTCTATTTCTATTTCCTCAACACTTCTAATTCATAGAAAGTTCAAATCTAAAAATTATAATTATTTCATAAAGTTCCTTTTACAGGAAAAATAAGCTGAGACAGTGTGTATAAGTAAAGATGATCTTGTACAGGAAACATATCACTAGCATCTTATAATAAATCTTTTCAATTCATAATATCATAAAATATATAAAAGAATTGACCCTTGCATTTAACGTTACTTGCATTAAAACGCGTCGCACTTACAGTAACGCGCCTGTCCTGTCCTCCATTTTGGGTGTCAAATCTACTCAAAGGAATTGACCCCAAAATAGTGGAAAAGATAGACTACATCTGCAGGGGGTTAATTATGGTAAGCATTGGCAGCAGCATGCGACATTTGTGCAAGGGTCATTGAAACATGAATAGTTGAATAATATTACATTTATATTAATAGTTGTAGAAAAATAACTGCAATTTTTAGAGCACCTTATACATGTACAGAGACAACATCAAAGCACTGAACAAAATGTACAAATTGAACTACACAACCAAAAATAGCAGAAGAGCAAAGAATTTGATGAAGAAAAACCGTACAAATAATTAACATCAGTGCAAACATCATAATTACTACAAATCAAAAACCATATCAATCTATTAAAACATGACACAATTCAATCAGCAATTAGCAAAGCAATTATAGCAAACTTGATGACAAGTCTGCATCTGTCAAGTAATAAAACTACAAGGGAAACTGTTCAACCCCCAAATTAGGCTTATCTTAATGCCTGATACTTAGGGCACCTGTTTGGAACATTTCAGTGGGAACCAAGTCAAGGACCAGGGGCAATGGCTTGCATGGTGCACATACCTTTAACATCGTCTCCTCATCTGGTTCTGAGATTGGATCAGCCCAGTCTACCGTTACCATGGCGCTCCACACCCTAACCTTGCCACTCATCAGTGCACGACGTGCAGCATTGGCCGACCGATGGCTGTCGTACTCCAGGAAGGCAAAGCCACGGTTCTTGGACTTATCCTCTCCATGGTAGATGATGACATCGGTAAGACCAGCTGAGGAAACAAATTAAAAGACGTGAGAAATTGTCTGTTTACATGACAAAAACAAATCATTTTAATAGTGTTCTTCTAAAAACCGCCGGTGTACCCCCCCAATTGACTCTCATGAGTTTCATAATACATTTATATTAGTAGCCTCAACATTTCTGCTTGCTACCTTGACCCTGGGCACAATTTCATTTCATTAATCCTGTAGGCCCAAAAACTTGCTAAACTAAGAAAAACCTTGCTAAGATTAAACAGTTTACCAGCCAAAATGTCATAAGAGTTTACACAGTTGCCACTGGTTCCCAACTCCTTATTGTATTGATTACTTACGCGTTGCATTGGCAAACTCTTCCATGATCTCTTTCTTGGACTTGTTCTTGGGTACCGATCCAACAAAAAGGCGACTCTTTGGGATTGAGATGTTGCAGTTGATCTGCCAGCCTTCTTTGATCTTGTGACCATTCAACTATAATGGAAGATATTTTGAGACAATTCAATATTTGTCATGCAATTGTCTACCAAACAAATTACATGCATCTTAACTTTTATTGGATTTGTACAAATAAACTTAAAATTGAGTTGGAAAGAAGTGTGCAATAACAAAATGTTGGTGTTTTTATTGAATTTTGCACACAATCCTTTTCTTTATTGAATTTTGTAAACCATTCAAATATCCCATTTCTCACACTTGCCCATAGCTCTGTACTCAATCCACAGATTAACCATTTGATCAAAGAGTACACAACAAGCAAGTACCACGCATGATCAGTGAAACGCGTAAATGGTTTTGGATGGTGAAACAGTGGGCTCAGAAATCTACCAGAGCATGGATACTCAACAGCCAAAAATACATTTCCAACGGATTCAACCAACCTGTTTAACGCATTCATTTGCGCCTTCCTTGTCACAGAACGTTGTGAAAGCGTAGCCTCTGTTCAAACCTGACATCGGATCCATCATCAACCTCAAATCGTAAATCCTGCCGCACTTCTCAATGAGGGGGACCAACACATCCTCAAATGTGTCTTTGGGGATCTTGCCGATGAATACCTGTTTAATAGAAATTTTAAAAACACTTGTCTCAAATACATGTTTTTATTTATAATTTCGTTCTAAAATACAATAAAAAACAACACAAGTATTTTTCATTATTCCCCTTCAAAAAAACCATATCTGAATTAATAATGTGCTTAATATCATAGAATCGCTTAAGCAGAAAATAATGCTTCAGGCAGTGTCCGAATGGTTGCTATGGGTACAGCTACGACTGGATTGCCATGTTGTAGCCATAGTTGTAGATGCTACAGAAAACAGCCTGACGATTTCCTGCTTAGCAGGACACCAGTTTCAAAAAGTGAACATGAAATTGTAGTTTGGTTGGTAACCTTATTCTGGTTAAGAACGGTACTGAATCTGTAAGTGTGAATCTATTACTTGCATGCTTACCTCACATCCAGCACCAGGGGTGTCCCCTTCCCAGTCAGGGGGTGGTCCTCCGTACTTCCTCTGTCCTGTTGTGACATCAAGGGAGTAGCCGGTCTTCTCAAGCATTTCCTGTCCAGAATAAAAGAACACTTAATTTAATTCAACAGAAAGGACTGCAAACATTCCCAGATTTATCAGAATCTTGTATAACTTGCTGATCTTGACAAAACAAAGTTTCCAGTGAGTTTAGTACTCCGGTATGCAGTTTTTTTTGCCACAGGTATCGACTGTACAGCAAACAAATATTCAAAGTGTATATATCGGTAAGATAAACAAATCATGCTGTTTGAGATTGATGGGTTAGGTTAAAAACCCTTTTGTCTGCAGTTTCTAATCGAATAAGGCATTGGTTTTTATTTACAAAGTATTTCCACAAAAGTTTACCTCCTCGTCAAACGCCTTGCTTTAGTTTACCTTAATTTTGGCCTCATCTGGTCCCGAGTTTTCAGCAGATGCTTGGGCGCCGCTGGCACCACCAGGCCGCCTGCCTTTCTGTCTGAAAGTTTTAATGACACCGCAGATGAATGCACTCTTATTGTTGACATGTGTGAGATTGCTTGAGCTGAACTTCTTAAGGACAGCGAGGGAACTCTCATCACCTAATTCCTTCAGAGCTTCCAGCGCCCTGTCGTCCAGCTTGTCATCCTCCAGTAAGCCCTCTGAAGATGAAAACACATACAATGTCATTCAAAGAAAACTCATCTCAGGTTTAAGATGAAGAGGGATGAAACTTAAGATGTTTGATTGAAGCCCCACAAGTTTTTCATTCAGGCTCAGGAATTCAACAGAAAAAAAATCTAAGCAAACGTATACAGCAAAGATTCCTATCTCACCTTAAACTAGACAAAACAAAGAAACTAATTGCAGTACAGACAAACTGGAGAATAGTAAAAGGAGTTTAAAGAATGTTTTGCAAAAGCGTTTGCTTTGTATTTGCTGTATTGACCCAATGCACCGGTTAACATCATCACACTTTCTCCTCTGCTCCCTTTTTGAAGGTCAATATTTCCTGTGTGTTGTCAAGTGTAGTGAACATTGTGGTTGATGTGGCGTTTACTTGCTTTCTGTTATTTTAAAGTGCAATTTGAATCCTAAAATAGCGAGCATGGAAAACAGTAGTCCTTTGTTATATTTGTGCAATGGTTGATTGGGGGGGGGGGGGGGGGTTCAAAAGCAAACCTTGACACAATTTCATGTTAACTCTCCCAATGGCTACTTTACTTACGCCCAGATAACTCTGTGATGATTTGGTCAAGCTTCTCAGCAACCTTTTCTGTGAAGCCCATGCCGAGATACTTGTCAAAGTTATCTGTCCTTGTGTATGTTTCTGTCTCCATGGGTTCGTCCCCAGCCGGGGCATCTCCCTGGACCTCTTCATCCATTTGCTGGTCCTCAGGAAGCTGTTCTCCGTTGGATTCGGCCATGCTTAATCAAATGCTGAAAATGAAAAAGCAAGTTATATATAAGGTGTGAAGTCAAAGGCCCTTTTATAAACCCAAGTTGTGTCGTTGAAAAATGTGCTTTTTCCTATATAAAAGCAGAGGTTCCAACGATTAAGAGCCACAATTGGATGGTCAATTTGAATAACAGGTTTTAAAACCAAGCAAGATCATATTCATAATGAGATTAAAATTGAACAAGGATTGATTTAAACAAAATTTGAGAAGAGAACAAGATTAGGCCTACTAAACCTAGAAAATAAACAAGTATACATACATACATGACAAAAAAATTTGTAAACGAACATGACGAAATTCCAAATTACATACATTTGAAAAGTATAACATTTAATAAAAAAGCAGTAGGCCTATCGACAATCATTTCTTTCATTGCAAGTGAATATTCATGTTTTTGTCCGAAATTATGAGCACTCATTTCAAGCAGGCCCATTAAATTTTCAACATGACATGTGATGTGTCATGCATGTGTGCTGCAGTGGAGGAGTTGACTGTGTGTGACAGACATGGCCTTTTACATTTTTCAAATTTTAAAACCAATGATAATTTTGTTTATGATATGAATCTGATTATGAATTATACAATTACAACTTGGGGGATGTTTGTTAAGTGAGTGAATGACCCTAACAAAACTTGACTCATCAGAACAACTCAGCTGGCCTGGGCGTACGCAAAATCTTATTTCCGAGAAGGGAAAGCCTGCCTGCCTGCCGCTGCATAATTACGCACGGCCAGTGATGCACACACAAACAATACTGCGTGAAGCATTCTGGTTTCTTTGTTCACGTTTTTTAAAAGAAAGAACCGGCATTTAAAAAATAGACCGTAGATTTTCACAATAATTATTTAGGGTTAGAAAATCAAGAAACGTAGCTTGAAGTACAAGGAACTATTAGTATATGCTCAGCAGTGAATAATAATCATTTTTGAAATACGATATGACGAGAATTCACGATAAGAAATAACAAAGTAAAACAGAAAAATTGAGGCCACTACAAACTGCATATGACCTATTGACTTACGCGGGTGCTTTCCAGTTTCAAAATGAGTAAACATTTGAACACAAAATTCCACAAATATCACGACATTTTAAACATTCAAACATACCAAAGCTTGATCTTAAATAAAAGTCGATAAATACAGACTACATATATTTAATGCATCAAACTTACCAACTGTAAAAATTGATAAAATACGGCCGTTTATTGAGATTGTCACATGGATTCTACCCCCTCGCAAGAAAAAGACAGACGCGCATGCTTTACTCAAGAAAATGCATAATGCATCAAAATAGATGGCGTCAGAAGTACGCTGGTACCCGATAGGCTGTTACGCTTACATCAAAGTACGCAAAGCATAATACCAGGGATTTACTTGTAATAACAAAGCCCCTGTGACGGGTTTCCCGCAAGGTGTATGGGGCTAGCTATGCATTGTTGAGCTAACTCTTTTCCCGCCAACAACATGTCAAATTATGTAGGGGGTCGGGTTGGTATGGAGGTGGGGGTGGTGGTGGGGGAGGTAGGTGGGAGGCTAGCGTTAGCGGGGGAACAAGTGGGAATGTCACTGTAACAAAGCAACACATGATAAGACAGCAGTGAGACATCAAGGCAGTAGGCAATGACTAGCTGTGCGCCCGATCCGACTACAAAATTTGGGGTGGGGGATCATGGGAGGGCGGGGGTTCATGGGAGGGCGGGGGTTACGGACTCGAGAGGGGGAAAAGTTGGCACACCATAGGGCTCGCTCATCCATGGTTTTACCGAACGTGGGGGCACTTACCAAGTTTTACCGAAAGTGGGGGGCACTCACCAAAATATGGCGTACACACAACAATAATAATAGACAACACTTATTATAGGCCTATTACAGTGAAATTCACAAAAAGCGCACTAAACATAAAAACACAACAGACTTAAATAAAAGTTTTTGTGAAAGCAAGGTGTTCGTCACCATGGAGGTTCTATTTCTACCTCCATGGTGTTTACTGATCCAAAATTTTAGTTTTATTTTGTCTCATGATCCTTTCTATGGTCTCACGATTCGAGATCAATTATTTGTATGAGACTCATACCATAATTGATGGCTGACAATGGCACCCATGGCACGCACCGTCAACATTAACAAATTGTAGTTTTAATAATTTTCAATTGATTTCTGGGTTTTTTTTAAAGATATTTTGTTTTATAAAATTATAACTTTTAGAGTAGGCCCTAGCCTAAAGTGTCACCAGAATCGAAGACAAAGGTCAAATTTGTGTA
>JAUELU010000010.1:2954411-2967574 GCA_032357145.1 Evasterias troschelii
ATTAATCTTATTCAAAAGATATGTTGTATTGACTCCCTGTTTTAACAACCTTTTTTCACATGAAACGGAATTTTTTTCGTCTGAAACGGAATTCATGTTTTTTAAAAACGAAATTTGCACTTTTCTGAAACAGAAAAATAATTGGCCCTACATACATGTAGGCCCTATTTGTCGAATAAATGAGCAAATTGAGACGTCTGTCAGCTGTGATCCGGTGATAAAGCACTAATTCTAAGAATTGATACTACATGTACTAATGGCTTTGCATGTGTTTGGATACTTATAAATGTATTAAAAATATAGACCTGTCCATTGTATAAACAAACCCCCTGGTTGGCATGGACGGCCAAAAGTTAGCAAAACATTCAATCGTGTCAACAGTTGTGACCAAGTTCAACATTTCTGCATACTTTTACACACACAAAAAACCTCCCATGGTTGCTTTGTTTCCAACAAATTCAACACTACTTTAGAATATTTTGTGTTATACATTACAAACTGTTGTTAAATCTGTTTTTGCTTTGCTTTTATGGCTTTTGGTAGTTTTCCTATACTTTTGGGCTGTGACATTGCAACAGAAAGGTCTATATCAACACTGTACGTTCAATGTTCTGTAATGTTCCTTTAACAACATTTCCCACAGTATTGCTTTAAATGGTGTCATCCAAAAATAAGAAAAAAGCAGTGTAGACAGGGTCTCTTTTTCACCATGCTTGTTTTGGAAACTTTCTTTAAATGGTGTTAAACATTATATAGTCTAAACCCATTCTACGAAGGTTAAAAAACAAACAGTCAAAATAATACTACTTGATCATACCCTCTAAAAGTAACAAGGAAACAGTGTTTTGGGATTACAAAACCTTTACCAACATGTAGACCTATTGTAGGTTGGTCGAAGCCTGACACATACTTTAACTCTATGGTAGCAAAACAAAATCTAAACCCGCATCCATCGTCAACAGATACGCATCATGACCGTATGCTTGCAAAACCTCTTATTACACGTTTGATATTATACTGTTTTTGTCTTTCTTACCCTTGTGTGTTAGCACTGTATACTCAGTACAAGTTTACCTATTTTCTGTGAAAAAAATCTACAGGCAAATCACTCAGGTTGGATTCGAACCCACAACCTTTGCATTGCTAGAGCAGATTATGTCTTACATGTACCACTAGATCGCAGAGCTAGCCTTATGGCTAGAGGCAGTTGGAATCTAGCAGGTGGGGTACCGCAACAATTTAACAGATGTTTAATTTTGCATCAGGGATAATGAATATATATTTTTTTTCCACTTTTCTTTTCTCATATTTTTTTGTTATGCAATGGTGTTTACTTCAACTTAATAGAGGCTAACCATCCGCAAGTCCTTCAAAATACTGACTCCATCTCATAGTTTCTCATTCTTGGCAAATCAGACTACAAACATTGGTAAACAGTAGTTTTTTTTGCATTGTTTATTTTGTCTCTAATGCTACAGTGTAGCATATTTATTTTGAAGAAAAATTCTCTCGCTGATTTTATTGTTTTAACGTGTTACATACTTACTAGCTCTAACAACAGCCCTTAGTTGGCAAAGCTGCTAAGCAGAAAATATTGCAGTAAAAAGTAACGGGAAACCAGTCACAAATGGTTAATGTGACTGGGCATTACGACTGGTTACCTTATTCTGTTAAGCAATAATGTTTGGTGCTTAGATACATTGTTGTGCCTGTAATATTAAGCAGCTCTCTGAAATTGGGCTCTTTGAATATTGCTGAACAATTTTCTACTAAGCAAAAGTAAGCTGGATACCAGTCATGGAAAGTGTGAAATTACACTTTGGTGCCAGTCACAATGCAAAGATACCATAATCTGGTAAGCAACGTTTTGTTGTGCTTAGCTAATTTTTATGCTTTAAAGCAATGTTTATAAACAATGAGATAAACATAAGATCATAGATTTGGGTCGTGTCCTGGTTTCAAGAGCAGTCTAGTGCACCGGATTCAAGTTCAGGCGGCTAAGTCATCAGGGTGTGGGTTCCAATCCTGGGCCCAATTTCATACTGCTTTTTAAGCAGAAAATTTTGCTTCGGGCTTAACAATTTTCTGCTAAGCAGCAATGAGCAGGATACCAGGCACAAATTGTACAAGTGACATGGTAGTTTGGCTGGTAATCTTAGTCTGGTAAGAAAAATTTGATTGTGCTTAGCTACTTTTTGAGATTTTAAAAGCAGATCTGTGAAACTGGGCCCGGGCCATGACACTTGTAGCCTTGAGCAAGACACTTAAATATTTGCTTCATTTTGCCCAGGAATAAATGGTACGAGGAGAGGCGGAGATGGTCCTTGTGTTTTATGTGCCTTTATTGTACAGCTTTATGTGAAACTTACTTGCCAGCACAGGCTGTGTACTCCTCAAGGAGCTGAGATGGTTTCTTGACCCACTTGTCCACAGGTGACCTCAATCCTTTAATTTCCTTCACTCTTATGTCACTTTACACAAACTTTTTCGGACTAAGATGTACATTGTACAATGTATGCCAGGCCCAGTAATGAGCAATTGTCACTTGGGCCTGCAGTCCTTAATCCTCCATAATCAGACAACTTTATAAATAATATTTTGGAGGATTTGAGAAGGCTAGGATTTTAAGGAAAGAAATATACATGTATGGCCCAGTGATCAAGGTAATGTACTTGTAAGCATAATGAATGTCAAATTAGGCGGACACCAAGGCTACAAACTGTTCATTCCAACAGGTTTAATCCATTTATCGATCTCTTTGGAACTCCTTGCCTGCATGGTGCATGTTTCCTCCTATCCTAAAATCTAGGCTGTTTGAGAAGGAATATCAATTATTACCCACAGCCAAATCCGACAGGGCACCACAGCAATTACTGTGGGTGCCGTGGATTAATTGGAGTCCTGCCGAGATGCAGAACAAAGAGCCATTCCAACAGCTTTATTCCATGTATTACATCTCTTACTTGCCTGGTGCATGTTTCCCTCCATCCTACAATCTAGACTGTTTGAAGAGGAATATCAATTCCTACCTTCAGCTCCTGTGAGTTATTTTCATCTTTAAAATTTGTGTTCTTGTAGCCCCTTATCAAGAGTGGCTTTTAGTCTTGTTTGGGGCAAACTTGCACAATTTTTTTGTAGTATATAAAATTTAAAGAAATAAGAGGAATCAAAAAGGAATAATTCTCACCGTTTGAATGATCCCCTCGGAGGATGGACCAGCCGACATCTGCGACCAGAAGGATGGGTGAGATTCGTCGGTTGTCATGGTAATGATATTGTTTAGGAATGGCATCCTTTAAGTACACGCTCACATGTGGGCTGGCATTGTAAAACTGACTGTAGATCAGTTCAGTGTCACTCTCTGTAATGGTAAATAAACACACCAGATACACAAGTTAACATTAAGGGTTTGAATTTTACACTGGACCACAGGCCCGAGGCCAGTGTTTTCAACATCGGGCCAGTAAACTCATGACAGGAGTCCGGAAGTCTTGTGATTTTCTGTAACAATAGGCCTACCTCACTTTGTTTGTTTTTAGTAATAGAAACACTATAGAATTGATGTTTTGAACCTTTTTTTCCTGGGAGATATACATGTATATTTTTTTTCAGCCATGTTTTTTTCGTCATGTTTTGCAGAAATGGTTGTAATTCCCAAAGTATTGAGATTTAGGGTCGTCATGAGGACCCACTCTATCAATAAGGATCGTCAAAACACACTTAAATTTTTGTTCCAAATATGGAGTTTTCTCCATAGTTTTGATGGCAAAATGATTAATTACTTGTTGCGCCCACTTCCCACGATAGTGTTTTTAGTAATGAAAATTATGTTCAAATATTGACTTTAGTTTGATATTCGCTCAATTCTGTGTATTGAAGTATTATTACCCAAAAATGAGATCTTCTCTCAGTTCTTGTTGACATAAAAACAGTTTAAATTTATAAACTGTTTCAGTATGTGAGATTTCTTTTATTCAATTTGACTATTGTCTGGTCTGCTGGTAGGCCTATCAAATTTTCAGTCAGTTTGTGGATTTTTCTGCCAAAAATCGAGCCCTAAACATAGTACAACTGGATAACAGTTCACTTCAAGGCTCAATTTCACAAGAGTTTTGTCAACATCACCATAGTGAATGACATCACACATTGCTTAGCATTTAAGATTGATACACATCTTAAGAGTTAGACCAATCTGATGTTTGTAAAGTCAGCTCAAAGAGCCAAGATTGAACTATTTATTGATCAATATTGCTAAGCAAAGTGTGATGTCACAATACACATCACTATGGCGATACTAACAATTCATCTTTAAGACTGCCACGAAGTACCACACTCTTCCAGGCTAGCATTGGGTGCATATTCCTCTGTTTGAACATTCGGTGGAAACCCCATGGCTTGAATACTGTAGTGTTTTGTGGCAAAAGTCAATTGGGCAGGAGAGTGTGCTGCAGTAATACATGTAGATCCATACATGTACAAAGAAGGCTCCATCTTTACAGGCAAATTGCATTTTGGCTTGCAGGGGAGGTCATCAAGCACTCAAATTATTTACACAGGCCGTAGGCTATTGTTCCCTAACCAACTGCTGCACGCCTTGCTCATGCGAAATGCATTCAAGACTATTGTGTTCCAAATTGCCCTGTAAAGATGGCCGTTTTATGTCATATTGCAACCTAGTGTTTTATTGTACAAGAAATATACAATAGAGCTCCTTGCAAAAATATTGTCTATAAATTTTTTCTAAAATATTTATGAAACTGAAACAACATAACAAGTCAGTTGCCCTTTCCTTAACATGCGACTTTAGGCAACTGCACTCATACCCCCTCTTCTTTACCATTGGCGACTTTAGTCGACCGAGCTTACGCAACTAAAGTCACTAACGTTAAGGAAAGTAAAACAGGACTGGGATATTTCAATTTCATGAATATTCATACAATTCTGGTGGTATGTAAAATTCAATGAGATGAAATACCTTCATATGGCCAAATACCAAACACTGGGTTATTATCGGTGTAGCGATAGAGAGATGGGTCCACGAAATCATCCAACTGTGTAACATTTTTTGCCGACACTTCGGCCATTCCATGGTCGGATGTTATGATAACATTGACTCTGTCTTCAAGACCGGCTTTTTTTAACGATTGCATCAGGTATCCAACGGTATTGTCGCACATTTGGATTACCGCATCCATCTTGGGTGAATCTGGACCGAACATGTGACCAGAATGATCTGGCTCGTGGAAATACAACAGTCCGAGATTGATCGATCCGTTGCTAAGGAGTTCTGTTACAATGTCAATGCGTGCGTCAAACGGTAATGTCTGGTTATACGTGGGCAGTCTGTATGTAGGATAAAAGTTGTGGATTTTGACGTCCATTCCAGGCCACTCAATCACTCCGCTCTCTCCCCCTTCTTTCTGGTTTGTCACCCAAATGGGTTCACCCCCTTCCCACCATTTTGATTCTTTCCCCATGAAGTAAGTTTCGTTCCACACTGGATCGTACATAGAATTACCCACAATGCCGTGCGACTCCTCATAAAGACCAGTCACAATGGTGTAGTGGTTTGGAAATGTTTTGCTTGTGAAAACGTCATACACGTATTTAGCTTTGACGCCATCCTTGATGAGATTGTCAAAATTGGGCGTGGCAGTCCTGTCTAGATAATCCCATCTGAATCCATCAAAAGAGACCAACAAAACGAGAGGGCCCGCTTGAGGGCCCCTAGCTACACTTGGCGATGTCTGCTGAGATGGTGATACTGCACAAAGGACGAGCAGTAAAACAAGATAGAGAAGAAGTCGATTACGCGCCACTACTGTGTTGTATTCCAACCACTTTGCCATGTTGACTATTTAACGGATGGGAGGTGGGAAGGGGGTAGGGTGAGGTGTTAGTCCCCGTTGATGCGTCTGATGATCCTTGAAGATTTTGCTCCTAATGTTGCTTCAGTTTCTCACTTCACTGTAGAATAAAAAGAGAAATGGAAATTATTATAATAAAAAACATTTTCGTTTGGTTATACATTGTATAGAGCTAAACACATTGCTTCAAGCGATAACTCTTGATTCTAGGATGCACACATTCTAGACAGATTTTAGAATTACAATATTTCTTTAATTTTTCAAATTTTGAAGTATGATTACGCCCGAAATGTATGCCAAGGCATGCATTTATGTAGAGGGATCAGGTGATTATTCACACTCATTGGGAAGCTTTTAACCAAGCAAGGTGGCATGCAGGTACGATCACATGCCTCAAATCAGAAGGATAGTATCTCGCCTGCCATGTACAGCAGTTACAACAAGGTAATTATTTTTGTAAACAAAGGTTTCAAATTCATGTCAACATGGTCCATATCCCCATTGTGTGGCTAAGCTGAATCCTTGGCCATACGTCAGATCCCATTTTTGTGTTAAAGCTAATTAATCATTCGATACAAAATTAAAAGCGCATTCCCTACAGGCGGGTCAGCGGTTTAAACCAGCTTGATGTGTTCACCTATCTCTTAATTTGCCCTCTGTGTTTTTGGATGTTTGAACGAATAACATGTTAAAAAGATATTTTAAACAATAATTGTGCGACTTCCTCCGAATTACTTTCCTTGATGTGCACTAAGTACGACCATTTTGGAATGATGAATGATCCAAATTATGTCAAATCAAATCACTACTTCTACCATGTGTACGGCTGTGGGTGGAACGAGGTTAAGAATATTTCAATGGTTGCTTTACGTATCCGCTCATCCCACAGCCCAGCCGGCTGATGACGTCACTCCAAAATGGCCTGGCCAAGGATTCAGCTTGGCCAGTGCAGTGTGGTTAGACTGCAGGACTTGCAATCGAAAGGTGGGTTCAATTCCTACAAAGCTAACCACTGATTTCACAATAACTAAACTAGTTTAGTACTAGTTAGGTATTTTCATCTTGTTACTTAATTTGAAACACAATTTGGTTGCCCAGTTTCATCTTTAAATCATCTTTAAAAAAAAAGAGAAAACAAAAATAATTTTTGGTATTGAGTACTCTTATTTTAACAACTAATCATGAATGCTTTTCTGCTCTAACTTAGTCTGTTGTCATTGTCTCATGAACTTACAATTGTGTACTCAACTGTCTGTGTTTCACTCTAGTTTCACTGACGTAAGATCAAAAAAGTGGCACTGGCATAGACCAGTACATGTACTATCCTAAAGTACAAAACATAGCCCAACTCGTGTGGCCAAGCTGAATCCTTAGCTTGGCCCCACAAGTGGGGCTAATAATAATTAATAATAATACTAATAATAGTAGCCCCATTAATACTAGTGCTACTCTGGACGGTAACATTTCCGTATCCTGCCACCACCTTATAACTAATTTTAAAAAAAAGGAATCTCAAATAGGTAAATCAGATACTATTTTATATCATCATAACGAATGAAAAAGTGGTGGCAGGATACAGAAATTATTCCCTCTGGACTTCCAAGGAACGAGGTCCAGAGTATTGGCACTATTGTTTAAAATATAATGGGGCTATAAATATGGCACACAATTAATTCCGTCACGCAGTGACACTCACCATCATATCTAGCCCCATTTATAGTGCCAATAGTATACTCGAGGAAGGCCAGAGTATTGGCACTATAAATGGGGCTACATCATATCATGCTCACTAAGGCGCTCAACAATATGCAAAAGCATCATAATTTATAAACATAAATACTAAATTGGGTTTAAAAAGTAAACAAATAGTTGTTGAGTAATTGTTTGAAACAACTGGCTGATGAGGCTTGACGAAATGCAAGTGGGAGACTATTCCAAAGAGTAGGGCCAGCATGGGGAAAACTGCAGTCACCCCAGTACCAGGGGCGTTGCACTGCACTCACTCCGCGCGCTTGGACCAAGTGGAACATCGGCATCATGATGATCGGTGATCATGGTGATCAGATTCAGTGTATTTTTGATTTGATTTGAGATCAAACAACAACAGAAATCTTACCCTGACTGGGTTTCTTGCCACCACCTAGTACTGGATAGATATATCTAGATCAAAGATGGTATTTCCTTTGGCGTCTACACTGACACTGTCACTGTCACTGTCAGACTGATGATGTCGATGTGATGTGTCACGTTCTTGATTGTACTCGGTCTATTTATAAACAACACTGCAATACAATCGGTGTGAAGTTGGTAACTTAGTTGAGGTTGGACATTCAATTAAACGAGTATCAGTTACTGGTTTGATATTCAGGTGTACGCACGTCCGAATTAGCGGCTACGATTGGCTACGGCTGAATCAAACCATGGAGGAAGGAAAACTTTTCCTTCCTCCATGATCAAACACACTTTCAGACAGGGAGTAGTCTTAGTTCGCGTCGCTTTGTGTTTATTCACAATTTATTGCCAAAAGAGGGCGCTATCAAAAACTGAGAACGTTGGCATTCGCGTCTCGTTTACTGTTGTAAATGATGATCAGATGGAGATTGCTCCATGAGTATTAGTTTTATTTAGCATAGAGACTATTGTGCTTAGTGATTTGCCACGATAATACTGATTATTAAAAAGAGGTGATGACCATAAGAAGTAATAAGAAATCCATGTTTACCGTTAAAATGCTCTCATTAACAGCACTGAAAACATAACAGTATACTGTAAGAGCATTTTCAATTGTTGATGAGGTGCTTAGTTTTAAATAAGTCCGTTGGCTTATTGCAGCTGCTAACGTGTATGAATGGGTCCAGGTGGGAATTTCATGGCTGCATGGCTGCATCTTCATGGCTAGATCTTTCATTCCTGAAAGTTTAAACAAAATCCGTCCTTACATCCTCTAGACGGACAGGAACATTTGCCGCAGGCAATATTAATTCTGAGGCAACATAGACATCTAAAAGATAATTACATGTCGTTTATGATTCACCTTTTCACCCAATGAGGTTGACTGTTTGGGCACTTTTCACATACTGAATGAATTTTCTGGGCTCCTGGTCTAAACTACTATAGCATATGGTTTAACATCACTAATTTGTTCCTCAAAGTCAAGGGTATATGACGCATGAGGTCGTGTTGCCATGGCCTAGCATGGTTTCATTTCTTCAAGCCCTGCAAAACGTATCTGAATCAGCAAAATATGCTGACTATAGATTGATAAATAATGTTGTTATGAGATTTATAGTTCTTTCATTATTCCAAGTTCATTTTCTTTGGCAGACAAAACTTCCTGCGATAACTAGCACCTCCACTGAATGGACCAATGTACTCTGATGCCCTTGGACATCTTGGAGACAAGGCAACCTAGATCTCTTGGAGAGAAGGCAACCTAGATCTCTTGAAGACAATGCAACCTATAGATCTCTTGAAGACAGACTTACCATTAGGTAAACGAACAGTAGCTCAGAGATTGAAAGAGTTGTTTTCATATTTTCTATGTTAAACTCTGAAAACGTTGTGTATGTTGTCCAAGTGATCAAAATCAAATTCTGATACCTTAATCATTTGAGTGTGGCTTAAAATCCTGGTCATGACACTTGTTTCGTTGAGCAAAAATAAATTTGTACCTGTGAGGTTAGATATTGTTGATGTGAATAATTATCAACCTGTGTGCCAAGTTAGCTGACAATGCTGCATACTCCAAAGGAGTTGAGTTTGTTTCAGGATTCAGTATTGACTAAGGCTGAATAAGCAAGGATAGTACCTGGTATGAAAAGACCCAATAAATGCCTATACCTAATTAATAATAATTAGTAAACAATGTTCTTTTCACAAAAGCATAAGAACTGAAAAGCATAAGAATAAAAGCTGATGAGGATTTTGAAGGAATTCGAGAGAGTTAGGGTTATAAGTCTTTGAAATTTAATTCATTGTAGTAACATATTTTTATTTTCAAAAATGTTCTTGTCCAGGTTGAATGCGAGAAGGAGTTCTGAGTCACAACAAAGCACTGATAAATTTACAATTATGAATGCAAATATTATTCAAAGACCTCAATACCTCAATGGCTTTTTGAGAACTATAACAAAAATCTGTCTTTGGACATGAGTTTGGATATCAGAAATAATTCAACTTCATCTGACAATTACAAGTTGAACTGCGCAAGTTGTCCGGCATAACATTTAAGCCCCTTTGGCTAAATTTATCTGTTGGTTCAAATGTAAAACCAGCTCAAAATCACTCTATTTTACATGTTTACTATGCATAACTGAGGTATTTTACTCTTCAGTATTTACTCCCTCCATTTGTAAGAATGAACCATTCATTACAGAAAACTTTAACCTGAGGATTGGACCATCAATAAGTTTATTCCCGAACGTAAACAAAACCACGTAATTGATAAAATATGTGTGACGTCACCTAATTAGTATGCAGCACTCAGTTGATAAGCAGACGATACAAAATTCCTACTTGTTTGTTTTACTCGAAAATTGTCATTCCAGTGAGCATCAAAAGAATAAAATTTTATACATGTACATTATAAAATAGTGTAATTTTACAATCATAAATGAAGTCTTTTTTGTAGCTCACAAACTAGAAAATAATTTATTAAGATACGACCAATCACAGTGAACAACGGAGGACGCCATCTTGGATTCTAACATTAGACGGTGGTTGCGGGGGTGTGACCCGGATGCACACATGTGTCTGCTCACAAAGAACAACATTCACACGTGTACAGTTTGTTTATCGGAAGCAAGTGATTTGACAGTCAACACCCTGGAATTATATGCTGCAAAGGTTATTCATCTTAAAGGTAAGATTGACGAAAAGTGGAGTAAAACCTTGGCATTTTCGTTGGAGTGTTGGAATTTTTGTTAAACCTTGTGAGTTTTGTTTTATTTCCAGCAACCAGTGCCCGGTTGTTCCTTTTAGAAAAGCAAAACATTTCACCTAACATTAATATGCTAAGCACAAATAAGTAGAATACCAGTCATAAATGGTACATATAATATGGTATTTCATTCTGGTATTAAAGATATTTAATTGTGATTTGCTGCTTATTTGTTCTAAAGCAGTTTGTTGGGCCCTGCAGCTTTGGGCCCTGCAGACCCCGGCTATCCGTGGCCGATTTTGGGCAGAGTGTATCCCCCATTGTTCATATACCGAACACGCTAATTTCTTCTTGTACAGCTCAACCAACCCCCCCCCCCCCCCAAAAAAAAAAAGTGAGGTTTTGTCCAGCTAAGGATATTATGTCATTTGAGCTGACCAGTGTGTACGACCCGGACAAGACAATGAATATATAAATATATGTCAGTATTTTTGCGACAGCAGCCCAAAAAATAAAGGTTTTTTCCGGCAAATTTTTACAAAACACTTTAAATTGAACGTCTGATTCAAATGAATGCTCAATCCGAGCAACTTTCAACAGTGAATACCTTCCAAAGGTCAATAAGATCATTTAAGTTCAGTAGGTCGCAATTCATTCAGTTAACAGTAAGAGGCTGGTCAACCATTCAATTTCATCAATAGGTTCACATTTTTCAAATGTTTGTTTTCAAATTCGTTTATATGGTTTGTGCTTTAACTGAAAGGCAGATGTGCTGAGGTGATTTCCCTTGTCTACGTTAGTTCTGGTTTTATATACCTCCCGCTAGAGATATTTTGATGGAAAAGATGGCTGTCTGATGTGGTCGGTACAGACGAGTGGATAATTCAGATCAGAGGAGCGGTTGTCTCTGCTGGCATGTAAGGAAAGGCTCAGCTGGTTGACAAAATCGAACAACTCATTCACAGTGCATGCGTGTGATGATACATCTACAGCCAAACGTACAAGCCGAGATGCCTAGAACGTCAACACAGTGATCTAAAAGGTTAGCAGTCAATGTTTTAATATACAGAAACGAATTGAGTAAGTAAACAAAGGTTGTTTGTTTGCAATTTTAACAAACCCTGTTGATATTAGGAGTTAAATAAGATTTTGTTGTTAAATTATTAAACAAAAATCGACTGTAAATTATTGAAAAATTAATCTTAATATATAGCAGATGTTTGGCTTATAAAACGAACCTAAATGGGAAAAAACTAGAACAGAAGTGTACAAACGCAAAAGTAAAAAACAATGAATCAGGGTTTCATCGAATTAAACAGAAATGCATGATATTGGTCTAGATGTGAAATAATGTCCAAAAGCACTAGTTCGAATTTCCCAAGCATCTTGAGTTACATTTTTGGGGGTATCACTTGCTGCGGGCATCTCCCCCAATGCTACCTGTTCAAATTTGAACTCTGCACGTTTTTTCCCTGGTAAATAAATTTGATATTTGTTGACCAATTTTGTATGACTATGGACCCCTGGCACAATACTAGCAATTACCAGAGTATTTGGATTTTTAGTATGTCCAAAAACAGAGAAGGTTTTCAGGGGCCTACTCTATCGATCTAAACCGCTAAATCAAATCAATTAAGAAACTCGTCCTGTAAATATTTTTCAACTTCCGACCCATTTTCAAATGCCAAATTTCCGCGATAACTTGGTGTGCCAACTATCCCAATTAGTGTCGGTAACATTTTTGACCCTGCTTGCTTTTAGTTTTTTGGGAGAAATTGATATCTTTTCTGCCATGTTGATGACGTCAGGTTTTGAGACGATTTGGGAAAAAATTCGTAATAAAAAAAAGTATTGATATTTGCGAAATTTACCGTACGGAAACCGTGTCCGGGGTGTCCTACTCCATCGACATGCATCGTCAAAACACGCCAAAATTTTGGTTCCAAATATGGAGTTTTCTGAGAGGTTTTCTTAGCCTGTCAATATTTGTCAATTTCCGACCAATTTTCAAATGCCGAATTTCCGCGATTACTTGGTGCGCCAACTATCCAAACTAGTGTCGGTAACATTTTCGAGCCCGCGTGCTTTTGGTTTTATGGGAGTTGATGTTTTTCTGCCATGTTTTTCTGCCATGTTGGGGCGGCGAAACATTTCGTGACGGCGCTAGTGGCCAGAGAGTCACCCCTACCCCAAAAACTGAGCGTTTAAAAAAAAAAATTGGAAATATATGTCCTGCCGAAAACGTTGAAGCTCTGAAATAAAGTTCCAGCTACGGTTGACAATAACTCCTGATCAAAGTATGCTAGAGAGACGCGGTTTTGCTCAAATTCTTCCTTGAACACTCCCAAATCCGAAAATGAATGTGTTAGGGCCGACACGCGCCATCTTTAGACCGCAAATTACCAGCGAGCGGGGAC
>JAUELU010000010.1:2972209-2984217 GCA_032357145.1 Evasterias troschelii
TAGGACTAGTCCTATCTCTTAGCATTGCCTATAGGACTAGTCCTAAGTTAGGAAGAGTTTTGTGAAATCGACCCCTGGCTCCCTTTCTGATTGTTTTAATGAAACTCATGCACTTTTTGTGCTTTCACACATTTTCCTGGTACAATTAGTACATAAATAATTGTATGTACCAAGTAAAACTTCCATGAAAATAGACTAAGAATTCTATTCATTGTCTTCTGTTAATTTTATTTATATTGTTTTTCTTCCAGGGTTCTTAATCGCTTCCTTAGTCCAGGAATTTCTGGAGCACTTTCGCTTGGACTTCACTCTTGCCGTCTTCAACCCAGAAACAAATTTTGTAAGTTACACGTACAGGCGTTACTGTTTTATGATCAGTATTCCAATGATGGTAAAATGAAATAAGGTGGCTGTTATGCAATCTCTTCAAATTTGAGTGCAAGATGCCTAAAATCATGATCCCAATGCATTTTTTTTTATGGCATGTTGTGGTCGAGCGGCAAGCACCGGACTTAAGCTCTGGTGTTTCTGAGCAGCAGAGTGTTGGTTCGAGCCCTGGTCACGGCACTTGTGTCCTCGAGCAAGATACATGTACCATGAACTTTACCATAATTGCTTTGTCTTTTGGATGGGACATTAAGGCATTGGTCCCATGAATGTGTACTAAGAGTAGTAGTGCATGTAAAAGAACCCATAACACTTATCATGGAAAGGTTGAGTAATGACCCCGCTGTTTCTGGTTCAGAATGTAGCAAGCACCCTTGTCTTAGGCATGTGAATTACAGTGATTAAGTTCACTTAGATGTAATACTTAAAACATTTCAGGTAAAAAAACCAAGGATGCCTCTGTTTAAATAAACAGCTAATCTAACTCTTACAATAAAAGACTTCTCTTGTCTCTTCCAGGGAGAGAAATACGAAGGAAGAGAAACACTCTCCAAGGATCTGGACATCGTTGATGCCGACAAGACAAGAGGGAAACCACTCCTCTGTGAACTTCTGAAACGAGCCAATGAACAATCCAGTGGAACCCCAAGGCCAAGGTCAAATTCCAGAACCGAGGTAAGTTGCCTCTGTTGCCCTGGTCTTGGCCATGGTGCCCCTTCAAAAGTTTCCTGTAGACTTTTAAGATTTTCTAATGAAAGTGCCCTCTTCCAAATGATAATGGCCTTGCCCTCTCAAAGATGAAATTCCACGCCTGAAAGACTGTTGAGATGAGTGAAGCCTTTAACTTATCTACATGTACCTCTTAAATTGATCCTTATTTATTAAACTAACTAAAAGATGATTTGAGTGCACCCCATTGACTTATTACACCATCAGTCTTTTTTCACAATCAACATATCTCATTTCGGAGAGATCATTACAGTGCTAACTGCATTCATTATGCGCAAAAGTATGCACGTATGATCTTTTAGTTTTACATACGTCCCTCCAAAAAGAAATAAAAGCATTGACAAGTAGTCGTGTATAAGTTGAAGCTTTTGCCGTAGGTTTGTATGTAACATGGTTGCCCCCACTTGGCTTTAAAGCCCAGGGCAAGTATTTTACATCACAGCCACAATCATGGGTACACTTTTTGTTACAAAGACACCAAATGTACAACATATAAATATTGAGTAACTCTTTGCAGGTCTTGTATTTGACAAACTCAAGCACTTTTTATTCATCATTGACACAGCGACTGCTAATTGATATATATAAATAACATTGAGATAACTGCTACCAGTGGTTTTCAAACTATTGTTCATAAAATGGACACGGAAAAAATGTGTACCCATGATCAAGGCTGTGCACCTCTACTCAATATACATGTAGCTCTATGGATTGAATGTACTTTGGGTATTTAAGAATGGGTTAATAGTCTATATTCATGACCACTCTTATAAATGGCTTATCCAATACATCGTTGTTTCTCTATAATAATCTGTGAATTGTTTGATGTTTTCTTCTTTTTTCCTATTCAGGAAACTGCCATACCAAAGGTAGATTTGCATGAATTTTATATGCTAGCATTAAAAACAACAAACTATTGCATGACAATTAGTTATTAGATTGGTGACAGATTCGAGTCTCAACTGCATAGAGCCGCTTAGTATCATTGATTTAATTGCTAAGCAAAACAAATAGCAGGTTACCAGTCATGGTTATACCATATAGATCATCAAGGATAAATGTGGCTGGTAACCTGGCTGCTTCATTTTAGCAAATGTACGCTAAGCAAAATCGAGTGCTAAGAAGCTCTATGAAATTGACTTTAGCATGGACTGTAGAGAAATGAGCCGGAACCGATGCCAATGTACACACAGTAGATGGTAACATTTCATTTCTAAGCAAGATGTTCTTTGCTCAGCAAAAGTTTCATTTGGGGTTCTTGCCCCAAGACAAAAATTAAACTCCTATTTTGAGGATGGCTTTAATGTATAACAAATTCTGTTGATTGTTTACCCTCTAATCCTGACCTACATGTAAAGACAATTGAATCTCTGCCATGTTAAAGATAATTAACCCCAATCCTTTGTTTACCTCCACCCCCACCCAACCACTACCCTCACACCATCCCATAACAATAAGTCTGACGGCAGTAAAGGTGTTACATACAGAGTGGTAAGATCAGATATCAGATTACATCATGGTGTGCTGATTTAAACTTGGAGTGTTGTGCTTTAATTTACAGCGTAGAACAGAGCTATCAGATGAAAGAAATCAGCTTGGGGGGAGGGGGGGGGGGGGTGGCTATGTGGCTCTAAGTTCCCCAGACCAGTGTTGTGCTTTTAAAGAGCTGTGTGATAACAGAGATGCACTGGCTGTGGCTCAGAGTTTCTACTGACTTATGAACTGAGTGAGGTGGTAACATTTCAAAATGATGATTGAGGCAACATTTTTGCAGTCTGCTAACTGACAAGAATGCAGCACTCACACAAATGCGCGACAGCTTCATCTACATTACATGAAGAGGTCAAGAGAAACGCTCATACCTGTAAACGAAACAAAATATGTTGGTCTTTTCTTCATGCCAAGTTTTCACAGCTAGGCGGTGATATTTACCACCCCAAAAATGGTCTCTGAAAGTAGAGAGGTTGGTCGCCTCATGTTTGAATGGCCAAGAGAAACACTGGTAGACACACTTGGTCACATGACATCCCCTTGTGGCAGTAAAGTAGACTTCTAACTCCTCCCAACCACAACATTATTAAGAGACACACATTCAATGCAGTATGATTTACCCATTGGACCAGGAAATGAAATAACCCCCTCGCCCCTCCCCGGAAAAAATGCCTAAACAATATAAAGATAACATAGGCCTATTGTTCAAAACAATTGTTGGCATTTATGTGTTCTTTAAATGGGATTATTTGATGCGCATCTTCCTAAGTTGTTCCTCAAACAAATTGAATGGAATTTGAGTACATTTTTAGTGCATTCCATAAATCATGCATTCCCATCAAATGTTCACAACCCCATCCTTTTTCACTGTTCATAACCATGATGATTTAATCTAGTGATTAACCTGTTTTTATATTTTATACTTATCTCACTGTTTATGTTTGAGAGTGAAAATCACCCTATTTTAGAACTTCACTAAAATACAACTAGGAATTAGGCCTATTCTTCACTTAAAGTTGCATCTTCGCGTTTCCTGCCAAAAGACAGTTATGAAACGATGGCGGATTATTCTCGTTCAATGGAAAGTTTATGATTGAAAGTCAATCTCTGTTAATTGGGATTGTGTTAAAGGGTGTCTGTGAAAATGCAAAATTTGAGAAACAAAAAAGAATGTTTTTTTATCTTTGTTATTGTTTTAATTTATTTGGCCATTGATACCAAAAAAAGATACATACAGGCAATCGAAATGAGGTAACAAATTATTTTGGTGCAAGAAAATTGCCATTTAAAAGTGCCCATGTACGGCCAATTTGTTGTAAGGCAATGAAAATTGTCCATAATTTCTTAACATCATTTTGGCGGAAATTGAAGCGATGCATCTTTTTACCATAGACCATGTAGGTTACTAAATGGCCCAAATCACCAAACTGATACCATGTTTTCCCTCAGACATATCTTAATCTAACAGGATTAATTCTATTTTTATCTTGCATGAAAAATACCGTAGATCCCTGATTAACTATTATAATATTTCCTGACTTTGCTATTTTGTTTTTGAATTCATCCTTTTTAAAATTAAACATATTAACCCACCTATTGACTGACCATTCGACATTGGTTCAACATCTTGACCTAAATTGTTTCAGTTTGGTCACCTCTAAAAAAAAAATTATGAAACAGAATCAACTATTTAAAAAGTTTATCTTAAAGGCACTGCAGGTCTCGAGTCAGGTGGACAGCTATAACTGTTGCTAAGGGTGTTGCTAAGGACGTCCTATAGTTCAACGTATGAAGAAGTGGCAATCCAACCATAGCCTTATCTGTAGCCGCTAATTCAACCAGTAGTGCAGTGTGCATTTTATGCAACACTGGCTTAGTCAGCTGTACACCATGTCTTGACATGCAATGTAACTCATAACATGGCAAACCATGGGCAGAAAATAGCTGCATGTGACATGTGTGACGTCAGCGCATGGGGACGATACAGCACCAAATATCATGAAGCTAAAGCAAAAGTTGTGCTGAGAAAAATTGTCTGCTAAGCAAAAGTTAGCAGGGAACAAGTCACTAACAATACACATTACATGTTATTTTGGCCAGGAACCTGTTTCTGTTAAGCAAGATTTTCTGTGCTAAGCAACTTGTGCGTAACAGCTTTACGAAATTTGGCCCAGCTGAATTCATTTCCACCTCGTACTCAATTTATTGAATACACTTCACCAATCAAATTTAAGATATTTATCCATTTTTGAATGGTCAGTTCAATACTGTGTCTGAATCAATGGCTTTGGCAGTGGCTATGACCAAATTGCTGAAAAAGCCTATTCTTCAATGTTATCGTTGTAGTCAATGTCCATTGCCTTAGCCAAAGTCACTTGATTCAGATACTGCCTACAAGTAAGTTGCCAACTTGCCAAGCAAAGTAAATGTAGAAAAACTAGTACTATTTTATCAAACATTTGGGTGAACAAAGACAAGTTCACTATTGTGGGATTTGCGACCACTGGATTAACATGCTGGTTTCATAGGAGATATTGTCTCCTGATGTGTGTGTGTTCCCATACTGTAAGTTAACATGAGCTGAAGGGAATTTGAGTCAAAAGAGGGCACTCTCAGACACATTTGTTAAATAGGTCGTCGTATGGGGGGGACAGAATTTCCTGCCACACCGGCACTCCACCAAATGAGCTATCGCATTCTAGTCAATTTGTCTTTGTTCACACCAGAATTAAATTAGATTTACCTCAGTCAGTTTCCCTTATGGTTTATTACTTGATATTTTAATCGCATAATCTTTTTCTGCTTAGGATCTGACTGCTGTACAAATTGCTGATGCAAAAGAGAAGTTTGAATACTATGATAAGGTAAGGAACCAGACTTTCTACCTGTTGTCATCTACACGTACGTCTACCATGCCGCATCATCCTGTGGGACAGAGGGTCCCCTGATGCTCCCATATTTTAACATACTATTTTCCTCTTGTACAGAAGTACCCTCCCTAAACTAAGAGTTGACTTGTGCTCAACTCCTGCAAATTATTCACGGCGAAAACAGCCCTGTGATGTCAAAATTCGCTTCGCATTCGCAGGAAGTATGAACTGGGCTTAAACAATGGGTTGGATTTATTGACCCCCAGTGCACAGCGCATTTACACGCACCTATCCTGCCCGCCATTTTGGGTGCTTTGTACAAAACGTAAACAAAGGAATTGACTCCCAAAATGGTGGAAATGGTGGTGTGCATGGTGCATGGTGCATGGTGCAGAGATGCTGTCGACGTTGTGCAAGGGGGTCAATACTCAGTTTGTTCAACTTTCATTACAACAACCTGCTCTCAATGTGATCTTTTTCTCTTTGCAGGACAAAAGCGGCTCAATTGACAAGGATGAGCTCAGGAGCTTGTTTATTGATATGTTCCCACACTTCCACAGGTAAATTATTTCAAGTCTTATGTTGTATTTGTTTGATTTTGTATATTTGTATTTTCTTAGATTTTGTTGGTTTCTTATGTGACGTCTAAAATGATCTATTGTACATGTACCTTCATAAAAAAAAGGATTGTAAAAATATCTGGGCACATATACAAAGAGCTGCATTAGCACAAAAAGTAGCTAAGCACAATAAAATTATGCTTAAGGTTACCAGTTAAATCACCATGTCACATGTACAAGCTGTCACTGGTATCCTGCTTAATTTGGCTTTGTTAGCGTTCTGGCTCCTCTACCGCTACAGAGATTTGTTATAACCATTTTATCAGATAATATGTGACAATCCATGCCATAATAAGGCACTTCCTGCAAAAACT
Organism: Evasterias troschelii; assembly: GCA_032357145.1. Taxonomy (NCBI): domain Eukaryota; kingdom Metazoa; phylum Echinodermata; class Asteroidea; order Forcipulatida; family Asteriidae; genus Evasterias; species Evasterias troschelii. The sequence continues at coordinate 2,978,621 of JAUELU010000010.1, forward strand.
TGGTGTTTGCTCAACGAATAGATGGTTTTTCTGATCAGCAGAGTGTGGGTTCAACACCCTGTCTTGACACTTGTGTCCTTAAGCAAGAGACTTAACCATAATTACTTCAACCTTAAGATGGGGCTTGTATGAGCTTTTGGTCCTGTTTGTTGTGTAATGCACGTAAAAGAACCCAAGGGTACACTTATCGTAAAAGATAAGGGTTTGCCTCGGTGTTTCTGGCTGGCCCTTACAAGGTATTGTAAATCATGGTCTCAAAATCATTTTTGAAAAGCTCCACCAAGTTTGACATTTCGGAGCAAGACATGGCGCATTATAAATGTACACTATTGTTGTGTTCATTTTGCAATTTCAGTATTTCTTAGAAGTGCCTGATTTTGGCGTTGCGGTGTGACGACTTCACTTTTTTTTTTTTTAACAGTTTCTGCCTCTGTTCTGTGTCTAGTTTTGTAGGAGTAATAAAGCTAGAGCTAGAAGTAGCACCACACAGGCATATGGTAAAATACTCTGCTGTTTCTTGTTGTTGTTGTTTATTAACTGATTTGTTAAGCGCATTGAGAGCTCCTTCGGTCCTGAAATGCGCTATATAAGAACGTTTTATTATTATTATTATTATTACAGTTTTTGTCGCTTCTATCGTTACAGGAACATGTTAGAGCGATATGTGAACGATGAATTCAGAGCTGGAGACAGTGACTTCAGCAGTTGTAAGTAATTTTTTAATTATCTTGAAGTTTGTCCTCGACGCTAATTCGCAGGGTCACGCTGGTAATAAACTGTCATTTGTTGATCACTTTGGATTGATTCAAACTCTAGACAAACTAAAAGGATGGACAATGGAGGATGGAAACCATTCTGTTGACAAGATTTTTGTATCAGAATTGTATTTTAACCTGTTTCTGTCTGACTATATAGCATGACTGATCCAGTACATAAAAAGTGTACTTTCATAAAGCTTAAATCTGTACTGTTTCATTTGAAACCTCAAACTCACAGAATTTGTTATGACCCAATTACTAAATTTTTGTCCATTGCGGCAAGGCGAATTTTGTTGACTTCGCACAATTCAAACTCTTAAATTGTCATCTCTCAAACCGTGGCTAATGTACCCAGTCCGCACAATAATTTGTCATCAGTAGTCCATTCTGTTTCATTTGAAACCATAAAATCACCAAATTGCTTTGAACCAAGTGCTGAAAATTAGGCCAAGCCAGCATGGTGAATTTTGTTGATTTTGAACCAAAGTTTTAAACTATCGTTAGGCCTATATCTTAAACTGTGGCTAATTTACATGACCGCACAGTAAAATGTCCTGATTTGTCTGCTTTGTATCATTTTGAATCATGCTACAATGAACAGTGCCTTCCTTATACTCCAGTTAATTCTTGAGTTGAAAATGATTTGTAGTGACATCATTTGTAACAATAATAGCTGGTTTTGAATTTGTTTTTGTCATCAGGTGCTCTAAAGGTTCAAGCAAATTAGACTTGGAAAGACTTTAGCTGGTTCACTGCACTCATGTGCACACACAGTAGCACTGGGACACTTTATACTGTATAATGTATAACTTCACATTGTGTTCACACTTAGTTTATACTTGCATTTTATAGATATTCTTGTACTTGGTGCTACTGCACATGTGATCCGACTATACACTTAAACATTTTAAGGGAAAAAACAATAAAATCCACAAATCTGTAGGTGCTGTTTTTCATTAAGAGAAATGAAGATTTGCCTCGCTTCGCTATTGGCATATATTGTATAAACACGGTTTACTTTTTGTTTTTCTATGGGTTTTCTCATATCTGGGCGTTTACAGTGTTTGTTTGTTCTACGGGAAGTTCCATTGTTAGGCAGACATATGGGCTACATGTAGAATAATCACCAGAGTGATTAGTTTAATTGGTAGAAATCCTTTCGCTGTTAACACGTTGACTGCCGCCTACGAGTATATTCGTAGTAACAGGTGTAACGGATTCTGCCACTACGAGTGTACTCGTAGAGAATGAAAGGCTTTTGTATAGTGAATTGAATACACTGGCATCACTGAGAACGCAACGTATACGCTTCTGGCAGTGGTGGGCACACATCGTTAGAATTTGTATGCTACAACATGTTGGTCAAAAAAAAAGTACCTATTTGGTATGTACGCATGCGCACCTTATGACCGGCAGTCAACAAGTTAAGATCTCAAACCATGCTGAATGTGTTGTTGTCTTTTGTTATGACCATCAGGTATTGACTTTGATGAGTTTCTTGGCATGTATCGTCGCTTGTTTGTCGTTTGTCGTTCCGTCGTTTCAAACGACATCTCGGAGATTGTTCCTCACTCTCAAAGAAGACTCAGTGATTCCATAAAAACTAACATAAACTTAAAGCCGGTAAGTTACAAAGTTTCTTAAAAAGTTTTGAAATTTTTTTGTTATTTGATAAAAAAAATTTGTTTAGTGGTACTTTACAATGTACGAATAAATAGTGACATGTGAGTTCATTTGACAGCTGCCGGGCAAGAAAAAACAGATGTTTTTTGAGGACCCATACATAGGTTAAAGTGTTATTGGAGACTTTTGGAAATCACTGCCACTAGAGGGCAGCAGACCTACCAGGTAAAGTTGTTTGGCTGTTATCATCTGTTACACTACAGTGTTAGGCTTTCAGATGGCGGGAGAAAAGGAAATAAACAACTATGTCGTCTGTCTGTGATCCCACTGTCTGGCAGTGTTGTCGGTGTATGTTCCGTCTCTAAAGATGCTTAGAGTAAATCATGTCACATGCAGTTTGGTCACCAAGACCCTTTGTTGTTTGTTACTGTACGAATTGCAACTACTCACCACTCAGCACACCGCTTTTGTGTGGGAACTCATGTCCAGCAGTATGTGGTGTTCCACAACAGTTTGGTACTACACACGACATGTTTGGTATTGTGTTATAAAAACAAAAGTACAGTAAGGTTGAATCTAAGATAACTTAAAAGAAAAAACAAAACACGCAAAAGGCGAAGTATTTGTTGACAAGTGCTGTCGATGACCGTCACTCCCATGCTTCTCCTATTCCTCAAATGTTGACTTTACCTGGTGACGAGCGCCCTCTCTTGGTAATTGGCTGAAAGTCTAAAGTCTCCCATTAGACATGGGTCAAAGCTATGGAGAAAACTTGTTGTTACTTCAGTGTTGTAAACTAAGGAAGGTTAAACGAAGAGCCCCTCCCCCCCCTCTTGTGTTCCACCTCACCTTCCCTTTTTTTTTATCTGGACCTTATAGTATCAACCAGTTAAATGATTAAATCTTAGCCTTCTTTTTTCCGAAATGTTATGTAAACAATGTGTTTGATTTTACCAATATCAGATTATCCTACGAAGAACAGTAAAGTAAATGCCGTAACAAGGATGCTGAAAAGGCCATACCAGTCTTCTTCTTTTTAAATAGCAAATGCAAACTACAAATTGTTTGGGTAACAATAATGTTGGAATTCATGTGCAAAATCTCCCTTTTCTTATTATCTTTAATCTAGATAAGCTTTGGCCAGAACAACAGTTTCAACAAGAAAGACGGCACAGGCGCTCAAAACCTTCCCTCGTTGAACGAGAAATCGGAGCTGAGGAAACCCATCGCACATCTTCAGAGGTCCCTCTCTGGAGGGAGTGAGGGCAGTGAGGACTCCTTCTTTGATGATATACCCTCCCCAGGGAAGAAACCTCCTACATTCAGCAGGTAGTTGAGTTTTCCCCCGTTTTGAATTTCTACTGAGCAAAACTAACAAGTCACAGATAGTACATGTTACATGGTGTTTTGGCTGGTAACCTTATTCTGGTAAGCATATTTTTTGTTGTGCTTAGTTACTTTTTGTGCTTAAGTAGCTCTGGGGAATTGGGCCATGGTTTGTTTGTGTCATAAAGAGAGTTTGCAGCAAAGTTCATACCACAGTTAACCAGGTCAGCTGGTAGGCAAATTGTTGTGCTTTTTATAGCAGAAAACATAAAGGTAAGCAAAAAGGTATTTCATAAGCGATCACAAAGATTTGACTGGAGTGTGCGCGTTAACAATGGATTTGCATTGTTGTATCACTCATCTGTAAGCGGAAAGCATCTGCCTACAAGCTCAATGAAATTCGCCCTACTCAGCAAATTGTTATGCATAAGCAAAAGTTTACTCATAAACGATCGAGAAGGAACACCTATATTCATATTTTGATTGTACCCTTTTTATAATAAGCAAAATCTGATAATTTTTCTTTTTATTTGCTTTAAAACAGCTTGAAGTCAAAAAGAGAGAGTCCTCCACAGTCACCCCCCAAAACGCCACCCCCGAAAGCAAGTGGATTGTCCTCCTTGCTCAATGCTCCATCACTCGCAGGAAGTGGGATGGGATCTCTGGCAGGGGCTCCACCATTACCAGGGAAGGGAGGTGCTAAAGGTAAGAAATATTTCTGAGTACAAAAGTACAATTTGGGGGGGAAGTTAAAAAGAAGTGCTTGTAGCTCAAAATGTTTACTAGACCAGAATTTCTTTACAAATCCAGCATTGAAATGAAAAGAAAATTTTAAATCCTTACAAAGTTTAACATTTGAACTGTTATAATTTGAAACGGTATGCCTTGCTCGATTATAACCCTTAGAATTGAGACTTTGAAACATCCAAATGTTTGGGATATTTTAATTTGTCCTGTGGTTGATCCATTCTGTGTTAGAGACCTACGCACAGGGGGAATAAAAAGATTGAGCAACTGGTCGCCTCTCATTCCTCTTTGATCTATTGACATGTCTATACTGCGTGCAGGTCTTATCTTAAACTGGGCTTGATCCTTGGCAATATGGTTGTATGACTTCTGACTGCCCCCTTCCCACCAACAAAGATATCAACACAATAGGAGGACAGCCAACACAGGGGTACATGTAGATAGCTCAGTTGATAGAGCACTGGCACATAAAAGTGGAGGTCAAAGGCTCAAATCCTGTTCCGTTCAATTTGTATTTGTTCACATAATAATAATAGTAGTAGCTTCTTAATGTAGCACTCAAATTCGTCACTCGGTGAGGCTCATTGTGCTTCAACATTATTACCCCTGGTCACTGGGCCATTTATTTCATGCCTTAAACAATATCATCTCCCCTGGGAGTATTTTGGTCTTGGGTTATTTCTTACATCTGGCTTGCTGTGTTTTTAAATTGTAATTGTCTTTGTATTTCTTAATGTTTGGTTTTGTAAGCATGTCATTTTTAGTATTACCTTGTGATACCACCGACCATGTTTTGTGTTTTTAAATTGAAATAAGTAAATAAATACATAAATAAACACCGCCTGTGCTGATAAATCAACCATAAGAACCATTTCTGCCCTTACAGGCACCCATTAAAGCCACTGGACACTATTGGTAATTTTCAAAGACCAGTCTTTTCACTTGTTGTATCTCAACATATGCACAAAATAACAAACCTGTGAAAATTTGAACTCAATTGGTCGTCGAAGTTGCGATATAATAATGGAAAAAAAAAAAACACTTTTCACACAAAGTTGTGTGCTTTAGATGCTTGATTTCGGAACCTCAAAATCTAATTCTGAGGTCTCGAAATCAAATTCGTGGAAAATAACTTCTTTCTCA
>JAUELU010000010.1:3016391-3028352 GCA_032357145.1 Evasterias troschelii
TGTGTATTTATATAATGATCAAATTGTTTAAATACACCATTTGTTATTTCCTGAAATTGAGAAGTGTTGGAATCATTGAGACCGGCTCTGTTCAGAGCCAACACTCCCATAGAAAACATTACACATAGTTGAATAGTAATTGCACATTAATATATGTGGAAACATAGTTGAAAAACAGTCTCTAAAAAGAACCAGCAATGACCAACAAGTCTGAGGTAATTAATTGAAACCACAATAGCTTTTTACTTTCTTCAGTCATAACATGTAAGTTTTCATGACAGCTTTCACTCAGGACACCTTTTTATGAAGAAACAGCTTAATGTCAGAAATCAAGTTATCCCAGAATTCTGTAAGAGGAATTGTACCCTAAATTCTACCAAAGTGCTGTTATACTATTGATAATTCCCAGGATATAGCACCCCAGGAAGTTTGTGTTGAATTTGATCTCCACTGATACTACCCCATGTTCATTTGATAAATCTTTTCCTTGGCATTTTGGGCAAGCAGCCAATTTAAATGTTGATGATGATTTAAGCTCTTGTGTTTCTGATCAGCAGTGTGTTGGTTCAAATCTCGGTCATGACACTTGTGTTATTTAAAGGCAAAGTATACCTTTGGTTTTTGGAACCGTTCGTTTGTTTTAATCCTACCTACATGTACGTACATGTCAGACCTGCCAACCAGTACGATTTTGTCGTTTTTAGTACGATTTTTCAATGAAAATACGACGGTACAATTTTTCTCTATAAAGTACGATTTTCCAAAAGTCTAATTATAATAATAATAATAGTAATAACAAAGACATTCGATAATTATCCAATTCTGATTAACGGTTATCGTTGTTTTCTTTCTTTGTCTCTTTTTCGTGCGTGAATGTGCATTACAGGATCCGATGGATATATAAACATTTAAAAAAATCACTCGAACGTGCCGCGATGCGCTGACCGCATCACGCCACACAAAATACAACGCATGATCACACAGTACTGTACACTAACATGCACACAGTAACACACAGGTCTGTAGTCTTTGTCACTTTGCGTGCGACAAAGAGGCAAGGAACATTGAGCGCTAGAGGGCATTCCGGAACAATGCAATAGCGCTATTGGTGAAATTACGCGAACCGGATATTTCTCCAAAATTGCATCGCTGGTGCTCGAGCTAATTTATATATTGTACAGCATAGTCGGCGCTGGTACGGGCCAGTGGTACGATCCAATAGCCGGATGGGATATAATTAACGGTTCTTTTTCGGCATAAAAGAGGCTTTGAGTTAATCTTCCCCTTAAAAAATGTGGTCGGGATCCCGACCAATATCCCGGTGGGATAGGTCGGGAATCCCAGTGGGATACTGCTCGGGATCCCGACCTATCCCACCGGGATCCCGACCTATCCCATCGGGACTGGTAAAATCGCGACTGACAAAATATCCCGGCGGGATAGGTCGGGATCCCGACAAAATCTCCCGGCGAGATAGGTCGGGATCCCGACAAAATATCCGGTGGGATAGGTCGGTATCCCGGTGGGATAGGTCGGTATCCCGACAAATTATCCCGGTGGGATAGGTCGGGATCCCGAGCAGTATCCCGACCTATCCAGTCGGGATACTGATCGGGATCCCGGTGGGATAGGTTGGGAATCCCGGTGGGATACTGCCCGGGATCCCGACCTATCCCACCGGGATATTTTGTCGGGATCCCGATGGGATAGGTCGGGATCCAAACGTATCCGACCAGGGTATCTGGCAACTAATTGGGATGGTTATAATCCACCTTTGAGAACGCTGAAATAACTTTTAAAAATTACTTTTTATAATCACAATCTAACTATAATCAGATCAGATGGGCCTTTTATTTTGTTAACACATTAGGCCACATAAAAAAACAAAACAATTGTTGATCGTCCCCGCCCGACCGTTCAACAAAACCCCCCGACCTCATTTTTATTTATTTTTTATTTATTTTTTTAATCATAAAAACGGCCTTTTCAATGATATTTTCAATCAAATTTGGCTCTAACATTGTCACTGTGTTGATATATTTTTCCCATGTCTGGATATTTCTTTATACTTTTAGTTTTAAACTCCCCAGATTTTTCAGCCGATATTTTTTCAAAATCATAAGTTTGAAAAGATGTTTGATGAAAAAGGTTTTTATTCATTTCGGCAAAGCAAGAAAAATTCTTGAAATATTTACTTTGTTTTAGTGTTTTTGAAATTTTGTATGGAAAATGTCATCTAGTAGTTTAATGGGTTTAACAAAACAATCAAAAACACACAAACCCTCTGTTTTAAAGTGATCGTGATGATTTCTTTATTCTTTGTTTCATATTCTGCGATGTTGAAAAAAAAGAAAAATAAATAAAAAATAAAAATAAAAACTGCCCTCTCTCCCCCACCCCCCGAAAAAAAAAGGATGATCAAAAGTTTTTTTTTATGTGGCCTTATGTGATTTCATATTTTGTGATAAATATTTTTCAAGTACATGGATGTTTGGTCAATCTTGTATATCATTTGTTTCAAGTGTCAAGCACCTACAGTCTTACTCCTAGAACTATGAGGTTCGATCCGCTATCGTCTCCACGTTCTAGGAGTACTACAGTCTATAATGTTTCATGTTTACTCCCATCTCATCCTATCCCATCCCATTCCAAACAGGTGGGATCCCAACAATGCCAGGATGAGCTGATGAGGATCCCACCCTTATCCCAACTCATCCTGCCTTCGGTCCGGATTGTGACAAAAAGTCCATCGGGATCCTGATTCATCCCACCTTGGGTCGGGATCCCGACATAGCTATCCAAATGTATCCCGTCGGGATACATCCATCCCGACTTATCCCAACATATCCCGGTGGGATGTGTCGGGAATCCTGGCGGGATATGTTGGGATCCTGACCACATTTTTAATCCCATCCCAAACAGTTGGGATCCCAACAATGCCGGGATGAGCTGATCAGGATCCCACCTTATCCCGACTCATTCAACCTTCGATCGGGATTCTGACAAAAATTCCATCGGAATCCCGACTCATCCCATCTTGGGTCGGGATCCCGACATAGCTATCCCGATGTATCCCGTCGGGATACATCAATCCTGATTTATCCCAACATATCCCGGTGGGATGTGTCGGAAAACCCGACCACATTTTTTAAGGGGCTTTATATCAGTCCGTGTGTTTTTAAAAAAATGCAATTTTTGTCAGTAAAATACAACTTTTGGGAATAAAAACTCCAGAGATTGGCAGGTCTGACATGTATACAATAAAACTAACCTGTGAACATTTTACTTCAAAAGGTGGTCTTGTTTTTGAGGTATCGCTGAAAGTCCGGAGCAAATATGTACATGGTGCTTCATAAAGACGACCAGTCTTACAGTAAGGAGTGTGTTTAAGCTGCCCTTGGATGCAATAAAACACTATAAAAGAACTGCGTTTATTTTGAGCTTTTGAAATTTGTTTGGGGGAAAACCTAAATGATTTCCCAATAGGGATGACATGTTTTGTTATTCTTGGCTGTTGTAAAATTGTTTTCATGAATGTTAAGTCAACCATAGCCTACCAAGGACACCTACTACCCTTTAAGCTACCTACTCCTTTTCTTCTTTTTTTCTATGCTAGATACAATGTATTTTTTTTTTTTCAAGTGGGATAATTTGTGACACTTTACATGTTGCTTTTAGAATTGTTGTGTATGTTCATAATCATGGGTAAATATTTTTATTTATTTACCTGTTATAAAACAATGGATTTGAGACAATCGATTTAAAAGTACCCGGTTATTTCAAAGTTGCTCAAAAACCAATCAAATGCAGTGCTTTGTTATGAAGTCCAAATAATATTAGACAACTATTTAGCAATTTTATGGTTTGTTGTGCCATAAAATGTGGGTAGGAGCCTACATGTATATGAATCGTAATCACTCTTCAAAATTATGGCAATTAAAACCTATTGGTTATAAGTTTACAGCAGCTTTCAATAGTATCAAGTTTTTAGAGAAGCATTTCATTTCAAAGTGTTGTGGTTATGTAAAAATATATCAGTTTTCATGCTCAAAAATTTGAATCTGAGAAACGTCTCTATCCGAAATGCTTCTCAGATTGTGTATTCATATTAGGGATTAGTTTTCCTGCCTGTATATATGTATGTAATCTCTCTAGATTTTTGGAGATACATGTATCTCAAAAACGCAACCATCTTTTGAAATGAAATTTTCACAGGTTTTATATATCAATTGAATATGTATCAAAACTTATATAGAAATAAAACAATCGAACCCTTCAAAAAAATAAAGGTATATTTTGCCTTTATGCGTTCCTAAAACCATCTGAACTCCCTAGAATTACAGTATGCAGCATCAGCAACCAAAGAGGTGTACAGGTTGCTAATCATTCACATCAACTATCTCTATCCTCACCGGTACCTATTTACTCCTATTTAATTTTAATTGTGCACAAAACAACACTTCGACTACCATCCTCCAGTGCGTTTCAGAACGTTTCATGAAAAGATTTGTACCGGTGCTTGCTATTGAAAAGCAACATCGTACAGATGTCGTCGCAGTGCCGCTTTGATGTGCGCTGTCAATGGCGGAAGTTCAGCTAGTTTTTCAAAACTTTGAGGTTTGGGGTTTTTTTTTGTATCGATAATTACAAAGAAACTCAGAAGTGTGAGATTATCAAAAAATACAATTAAATGATAAGCACACATTATAAACAAGGTCACTATAGTATTCCCGCTTGAAGTTAGTTTGCTAAAATTTTATCCTGAGTTTAGAGACTTTTCGCCCACTTTTATGAGGACTCTATCTATTGGAAAATGAATGCATCACCAAACTGAATGTTATCTTAGAGCCCTCTTTAACTTAATGTATTCCTACTGGACTTCAAGATAATTTGTTGTCTACAAATTGCCCTAAAGGAAGGGAAATGAGCAATTTAATTTTGTGATGTACTCATTTTCCACTAGAAAGAGTCCTCATGTGAGTGGGGCAGTAAACTTTGCAAGTCTCTAACCTCACATTAAAATTGTGTTAATAACCATTCTGTTCGATTTGCTCCCAGTGCAAAATTTGTCAACATCCAATACGTCTGATGACATAATTCTGAGAAAAATGGGTCTCTACATTTTTTTACGGGGATGTTTTGGTTCACAAATGACTTTTTCAAATGAAATTTGAAACATGACGTCAATGGATTTCAACAACTAATGGATCTTTACATTCAAATGAGGACATTTTGGTCAATCAAAAGGTGAAATTTAAGGATTTAATTTAGTGAAAGTCAATTATGAAACCAGACAATCCCCGTAAAAAAATGTAGGGACTCATTTTTTTCAGAATGATCATCAGATGTTTTTGATTTGCCAAAGTTTGCACTTGAAGGGTATCAAATGCAATGGCAATTTACACTGATTTAAACGTGAGGTTAGGGACATGTAATTTTTCCCCATTCACATGAAGACCCTATCTATTTGAAAATGAGACATCACTAACTTGAATTGCTCACTTCCCTTCCTATATTTAAGGAATTTGAATGCCTGGGTCTAATTTCTTTGCTCTGCTTACAGCCGAATTATGTGCTTATGGCCCAAAGAAGCAGTTGCTTTACATAGTGCAGTAAGCGCATAATTCTGTGGTAAGCAGATCAGAGCCATGAGATTAGACACAGGGCCCAATTTCATAGAGCTGCTTAAACGCAAAACGTAGCTCAGCACAACAAAATTATGCTTACTAGATTAAGGTTACCAGCCAAACTAACATGCCACATGTACAATTTGTGACTGGTATCCTGTTCGTTTCTACTTAGCAAAACTTTGTTGAGCAATATTTCTGCTTACGCACTTCTATAAAACTGGGCCCTGATGTATAATAGAGAAACACAAGCAGATCAAAATGCTTTAAAGGTTTCTGATAGTGAGGGGAATATTGAGTGGTAACCACATTCTGTTAAGCAAAGTTGTTTTATGCTTAGCTTTTTTATTGAAGCAGGGCTAGACAATTTTTCCCGAGTGTGGTCTGACTGTTAGGAATAATTAAAGGCAGGGTTTAATGTGTGGTAATTGTACAATACCAGTATACTCACTATATGTGTCCCAACATACATATATGCATAAAGAAAACAAACTTGTGAACATTTTGACCCGAATGATCATCAAAGTTGCAAGAAAATAATAAAAGATAAAAATCCCACCCTTTTTGCATAGATTTGTGTACTTTCAGATGCCTGAGGAAAGGCTTCATGCCTGAAGCCTCTCTCAGATTCAAATTTCGGGGTGAAACATTACATCTTTTTATAAAACGACATTTCTTTTAATGGTGTCGTTTCTAAGACTGTTTTATAATTTCAACAGCTCTTCCGTGCTCTTTACCAATCAATTGTTTATGGTCATTAACACAGAGAGTAATTACCAAAAAGTACTCCCTGCCTTCAATGAATGAATTTCCAGTGAACCAGACTTACAGCTTACAGCGATGAAATAAACAAGTAATATTTTTTAATACGATTTTGTAAACAAGCAATATTTTGGTCAAGATGGACTCGAAAATGTACTTACCTTTAGTTTTGACTAAAAACCAAGAAGTTCGAGAAACACACTGGGCTGGAAATCTATTTTATTTGAGCACGTCTGACTTCTTTCAATGCTTGAAATGTTCTGAGCTTTTGCACACCAAAAATGTAAGTTACACAATGTAGGTAATGGAGTCCATTGTAACTGAAAGATGGAGTGAATCAACCTAAACTTATTCATCATTATTATTCAAGGTTAGCATTTTGGGGCCTTTTCAATGGAATGACCCCCTCACCCTGGATTTCTAACTTTTCGGTTCGAGTTGTAAGGTCCCAATATGTTTGTATTTGATAATCATAGTGTTGATAATTGATTTGGAACAATGTGAAGAGAGAAGTTAGTTGAGTCCCAGTAGTTGATGCCCTTTTTAGAACAAATGGTGCTTTTTGTTTCAAACAGACTTACAATTTTTAGTGCTACTTCAGTTAATTCAATAATTTCTATTGGTCATGTTAAAAATATATGTTAAAAACATATTTTGACACACTGGTTGTATACAAAATAGGTTACAATAAGGCAACAACAAGATATTTTATAAGTATTTCATTGGACTAGGAAACATACAGCACAGGGGTGTTTCACCGTCTCCAGAGACCATACCGACCACAAGCGTCATGTACCTAATTGCCAAAAGGCCACAGGCACTTGATCTACTTCCACTCAACCCAACGGTCATTTCTCTGAATGAATCTTTTATCTTTTTAAACTTGACACGTTGGTCCTCAGACTTGATACAATAAACCAAAGTGTTGTGGCCGAGCAGTCAAGTGCATCGGACTCGAGCTCTGGTGTTTTTGGTTTAAAGAGTGTGGGTTCAAGTCCTGGTTGTGACACTTGTATTTGTAAACAAGACACTTGGCCATTATTGCTTCACCCTTCGGATGGGTCGTAAAGACTTAGGTCCCAGGTGTTGTGTAATGCAAGTGAAAGAACCCAGTTACATTTATTATCGCAAAGAGAAGGAGTTTGTCGCAGTTAAGTGCTCCTTGCTGGATGCACCGCAGCACCTTGTAAACCATGAAAAGATGCTTCATTAATGGGTCTCATAATTCGAAAACATTACCTCTGCTTGTTCTGTCCATCCCCTGTTTTTCCCATTTAACTTTGCTGTTTAAATCAAGGTAAATCTTAGTGCATGTACAAAAAACTCTATACATTCGTCCGAGAAGCCTAAATATGGGCGATTTCATTCACGAATAAGGTGTCAAGCATTTCTCAAACTTTGCAATTAATTCAAACCGTAAACAAAAATATAACAAAATGTCTTAAATTTGTTATGAAATGCAACTATTTATCTCAGGACGCAACAGTATCACCCCTTGCTCAAAACGGCACGCCCCAATAAACACCAACTGGTTTTGAGATCCAAACAGGTGTTGACGTAACTTTACAGTTTCAAAACATTTTCTGCACAATCATTACTACTGAAACTTCTTGTGGTATCAAAACAAAAAAGAATATTAGACAAATTTACAAGAATTGGACATTCCAATACAAGCTTAAATCACATTTAAAACGAGGTAATTTACCTCTTAAACTGTTACTCTTTTTTCTATAGAGCAACCTCTGTCATACATGTACATGTAGCACGCTGAATGCTGTGAACGAGCATTTCAATGAGATCTCATTCTCAAACAAACATTCTGATTCACTGCTTGGTTTAACAGTGCCTGGAATGTCAGTAACATAATTATACAATCAACTAGAATTCAACATCACCTTTTTGAGAGGGATCAACCTCTATTTTAAAGCTCAAACCAAAACAATCGGTGGTGGGGGGGGGGTACTGAAGTACGACTCTTAAGGGACCGCATTGCTTGGTATGAAATGAACAGAAAATGCAGGCTACAATGTAAAATTGATAAAACTTATCATCTTTACACCCCGTGGTATGGGATTTTAAAACAATAATTTAATACAATTTTAAAAGTGTTTTGAAGATGAACAAGTATTTCCTTTTTGGGCAGAAAAATTGAATTCATAAAGTTACGTTGAGTAGAGGTTGAGATATGACTTGAAAAGAAAACTAACAAAGCTTTTGCGTTTTTTCTGGAGGCGACTTCCTCCTTTTCCGTAGTTGGTGGCTTATGTTGTACCATAGAGCAAGGTCCTTTCTCTATGGTTGTACAAAGGAATTCATATGGCAAAACAACTAATGAGTGTTTTGATATGCCCCTAGGGGTGTAATAAAGTGCAAAATAAGAACCAATTGAAGTGAGATTGCAAATTAAATGCTGAGTGATTTTGTCTTGGTCTTTCCAGTCTAGGTACATAATGTTGAGACAGATTACCAAATTTACAAAAAGAGAAAATAATACTTTGAATCAGTGACTTACAAAAAAAATAAAACAAATAAAGCTAAATTGCATTTGTGAACAAATGCAGAGCTGTTTCGCGAATAATATTTTCAAATTACTCAAGTGAATATGAAAGATGCAGTGTTCACATAATCAAGTTAATATTACAATATTCAATGCCTAATGAGATCGAATTCAATGTCTATATATACGTCAATTTTTTTTGAATCAGTTATGACATATAAAGCCTGTTTGAACATAATTTGGATTAAAGCATGCTCCGTTAGCAATTTATGACTTAAAGGGGCAAAATATGAAAAAATTCATAACAAATCGTGTGATGACGTCAATTATTTTTCGAATCAGTTATGACATATCAAGCCTGTTTGAAAAAGAATTTTGATGATAGCATGTTCCGTTAGCAATTTCTGACTTAAAGGGCAAAAAATTAAAAAATCATAACAAATCGTGTGATGACGTCATCATGACGTCATTACAAGTTCAACAGCAACTTGCCAGTATCTAACGACTTGTCAAGTTTCAACGTGATCAGACTTATACTTTTGGAGATATACAACTTCAAAGTTTGCACCTTTAATGTCACGTCACGTGACCCCTGATGACGTAATCAATCTAAAACTTTGTATATATGTTGGCTGCCTGAAGGTTATCATGTGTATCAATTTTAAAGCGATTACAACAAACTTCGCCACAAACATCTTCTCAAAGTGTATTTTGAACAGTTTTCCAACTGCTACTAGAGGGCGCTCTTGTATATTATGACGCCATTGGTATTTTTTCTTAACTGCATTCTGTTGCCGGACACTAACATCGTTAAAAGCAACTTCATAACTTTTGTCACTTTTGAATTACGAGGGCACTTCCAGTTTCGACCGGAAGTAGAGGTCGCGTAAGGTCACGCACACTGAATAAAATGATGAGCTAATCCCACATACAGAACCCTACGGTCTCTTGTGGCTTATTTGATATGGATTTTCAAATATTTAAAATTTACAACTTTAAGATGACGTCACGTGACAGGTGATGACGTCATCATGATATCCTTGTTTTAGACACGTCATTGCACCAATGCCTTTCATCACTGAAAGCTTCATTGTATTTGCTCTTTAGGAACTATGCAAAAGGCTGCTTAGAACAAATTTTGCGTTATTTCAATGACTTCCGGAAGTCTGAAAAATAAAAATTTAAAAAAATAAAATACAAATTCTTACAAAAACAAGAGCTGTTTTGCTGCGCTGCGCAACGAAACAGCTAATAAAAAGTGTCATCATGGAATTCTTTCAATTTCCTCAAGTAAAAATGCAAACTTTGGTCAGTTTAACCAGAAAGTGTTGTGATCTTGTATTTTGTCAATAACTGTGCCTGTGGGAGTGTATCAGAAGTCGGAATGGTAGGAATATTTTAATTGGTTCTGATAAGTATTTCAGCGTGTGCAAATGGACTATACCGTTGGACTGCCAGAATGTTTCGTTGAACCATTCCAAATACTTATACGCATATTCACTGATGTATAGGATTGCTCCTGTACTTCGGCACAATTGATGTGGGACAGCGAAACGTCTAGACAGTGTAATGGATTGAAGGCGTGTGCACACTAGAACATTCTTTTGCACAAAGAACATGCCTGAGTTTTAAAAAGCTTCTTAACGACAGATGTATTAAATAACATAGATGAAATATTAAAAAATTTCTTATGTGTCCAATTCAAACTTTCTGACAAATTTTAGAGGGAATGACAAAGACTGAACCAGCAGCAAAACTCTTCAGTTTGTGTTCTTCGAAGTCGTCAGCAGTCTTCAAGAATCCCTTTAGCATTCTGGAGTACGTTAAGGTGTTTCATGTAAGTTACTCTTTATACCCTCCAATACTACTTTTCCTTCACTTAAATGTCCTTTGTTTTTTTAGGTCCTCCCTGTTTAGTTTTCAATTTCATGTGCAAATTTTACGCTTGCCCTGCAAGCGCAGAGTGGTGATCGTCGGCTGTAAACATGTAGAGCCATGAAATTGGGCAGCTGGCTCAATCCTGAACAATAACATCTGATGCATCGTCATCACACGCCCTTCTGCTGGCCCTGGTTAGAACAACGATTCCCAATCTGTCTTTTTATAAAATGTAAAACACAACAATCCACTTTAAAAAATTGCCAATTGACAACTGACAACTGCTCAAAGTTAAACCCTTCACTTGCAGACAATTGAACATTAAGTCATTGGCTTCTTGAATTGAGCAGGGAAAGTCTCAGGATTCTTCTACTGTACTCTACTGTGTTTTACATGTTGAGGTTATTTTTTAGAGAATAATGTTATTACCTTTCCATTGATTTGAGCAGTTCTTTTTTTGCTTTACCCAGTTGGAGCTTTGAGGTTGGTAGCATTTATACACTGAATTGAAATTATGAAACAAAAGTCTGTGTACAAAGTAAATTTGTTATGTCCAGTACATAGAAAATGCCACCCATTCCCCTCCTCACTTGTAATCTTGGTTTCTTATGTCTGCCCACCCCCCCCCCCCCAAATTGTAATCTGAGTTTCTCCTGTCTACCCATTTCCCCCTCACTTGGAATCTGGTTTTCTCCTGTCTGTCGACCCCCTCACTTGTAATCTGGGTTTCTCCTGTCTGCCCACCCCGCCCCCCCCCCCTCAATTTTAATCTGGGATTCTCCTGTCTGCCCACCCCCACTCTTACTTTTAATTTGTGTTTCTGCTGCCTGCCCACCCACCCCCTCCTCACTTGTTATCTGGATCTCTCTTGTCTGCCCACCCCCTCCCCTCACTTGGAATCTGGTTTTCTCCTGCCTGTCGACCCCCTCCCTCACTTGTAATTTGGGTTTCTGCTGCCTGCCCACCCATCCCCCTCACTTGTAATCTGGATTTCTTATGTCTTCCCCCCTCAAAAGTAATCAAGATTTCTCCTGTCTTCCCACCCCACCTCACTTGTAATCTGTTTTTTTTTTGTCTGCCCACCCACCCCTCCTCACTTGTAATCTGGGTTTCTCCTCTCGGTTGACCCCCCCCCCCCACACTCACTTGTAATCTGGGTTTCTCCTGTTTGCCCCCCCCCCCACTTGTAGTCTTGGT
>JAUELU010000010.1:3103774-3120033 GCA_032357145.1 Evasterias troschelii
GGTAACGAAATAGTATTTCGAGGTAACGAAATAGTATTTCGAGGGAACGAAATAATTTGGATATTTTTTTTACCTTTTCACATTTTTTTTTTACTTGTCCCTTTAGGGGCTCCGTAGCTTCCCGCATCACGGGCAGAAATTCCTTCCACTTTGCGAAGTAGTTCTGTGTATCGATACACTTAATGTAAAAACAGTTTTTGTCGTCTCACAATTATGTAATAATTAATACAAGAAACGTTTTTGATTATTTGTAAATGCAATGAGACCACAGTGTCTGCTCGGATACTCCGATAAGGTAGGCTTGCAAAAGCGCATTGATTACAGAAGGTGGTTTGAGTAAACGGCCCGGGCGTGGAAGGACCATTTTGGTTACTCTTTCCTTGTTGGAATTAGTTATTTCTGAAATGCTCTGAAATTATCTTGATTTTAATTCTGCCGATGACATTATTTCTGACTGTATAACGTAATATGTAGGAGTGTGTACCTTGTAGAAACCTGAGGTGAGTATATTTGGGGTTTTATCTCCTGATTACTGAAGAAATTAGGGATTTTCTTTCTTTGCAAGACTGCCATTGAGCCACTATACTCATCACCCTCCATACCTTTGGTGGGTACCTGTCTGTGACGTACTTGCGGGTGATTTTGGGTAACGTGTCCCTAATTGTATCATTTGCATACAATACAATACATGAGCTGTGAGAAGGAAATGAAGGGGTGAGATTAACTTAATTTTCTTTTGATTCAACAATATCGTCATTATTTAATAGTAACATTCTACAAAGCTGCAAGAATATACAGCAAGCATGAATTTTGATTTTTGCACAATTATTTATAGAAAAACTCTTTCAATTAGGCATTCGGTCCATGTAATAATGTGATCTGATGGTGGATATTTAACACATCCTGTCTTTCATTTGGATAGAGAAAAGGTTTTTCTAATGAGAAACTAAATTAAACAAAAAATTTAAATAGCTGATCATAATGTAGAAGTGACATTAATTTTTATGGAGGTAATACAATCTTTGATCAATTCAATGGACGACGACAATTCCATTGTAAATGCTACATTGTATTAAACTACTGGTATGCAAAATGTCTCACTCAGAATTGTCAAAATAGTCACTTTGGGCCTGTCCAGTCATGAGATGATTAGTTTAATAAATTGACTGTCGTTTTTGAAAGGAAAATTGTTAATTTTAATCCATATAACAAGAACGTTGTAGTCTTTGTTGATACTATGTGATGCTCCATTCCAAGGCACTTTCTGCCAAAATTGAAACTGGTTTTATTTGCTCAAAATTAATAAATAAAATACATAAAATAAATGAAGAAAGACATAAGTAAAATAAATCCTGTACATCAGATTATACAGAGCGTCCATTTTTATCTAGAATGTTATATCACCTCATTAAACTTGCCTTGTGATTTATTTAGAGCACGACACATAATCACTTTCAAGGATTCTGCCATTTGATTGGTAGAGTGAATCGGAGTACTAAGCCTGCACGACTATAAGTGCGACTTATTGTGTCGAAGCTGCGACAATTGATTGCTATGTCAAGTCACGACTGCGGTTTTTAAATTATTCCGTTAACCACGCTGCATACTACAACAATAGTCGCTTCGTGAAGTAAAATATTGTGTTGCTCTCAACTATTTATGACGACATAATGTACGTACGAAACAAAATCAGTGACACAACACTGCAACACAACCATTCAAGATGCAACACAACACAACACAAATCAAGCCGAGCTGCAAAATTGCCTTGCCTACCCAAATCACTAATCTGTTGAAATTCTTGCTGATTTTGTTACCTGTGGATCACATTTATGGCTGTAGATGAATAAATGTTTTACCTTGTGAGGTAAGGGACTTATGAAACTTGAATCTATTTCTTGGGGACTCCATCTGTTTGAAAATTTGTAAAAAACTAAATAATATTTCAGAGCATCCTAAGCAAATATCTTGTTATAACTTTGATCAAAGTTTAAGCAATTTTCATGATCTGCTATTATAAATTGTTGGATCAAAAGAGTTGCTTACTGCAACTATTGCGCTGCATACTTCATTATTAGAGCGTGGATTTTATCATCTTGCGCCTGCGGCAAATAATATACAGCAATGCATCTTGGGAAAAAAAAATAAAATATTATTTGTGTCGAAGTGTTTTACGACACATTAATTAAGCAGCAAACAATGTAGGCCCTACTATACCAGTGGCAAACCGTACACTGTTAAAATGTCCGTAAATTTACGGACTCCGTAAAGTGAAATATTCCGTATTTTCGCCGTAATTTTACGGACTTTCCGTAAATGTAATTATTAATTATGCCAATAAGCGTAATTACAATCAACCACATTTGCCCAAACATCTACTCATAATAAAGTACATGTAAGTACATATTGTTATTTTACCCACAACCGTGTACACATGTACAAACTCATGTTAAGGGTTTTTTTATTTTACGAAATGAACAAACTTTTCCGTTAATTTTGCTACAGGAATACGGAACGCTATTTTTTTGCTGGCAGCAAAATTACCGGAATTTTTGTTTTATTCCGTAAAATAAAAAACCCTTAACATGAGTTTGTACATGTGTACACGGTTGTGGGTGAAATAACAATATGTACTTACAAGTACTATATTATGTGTAGGTGTTTGGGAAAATGTGGTTGATTGTAATTACGCTTATTAGCATAATTAATATTTACATTTACGGAAAGTCCGTAAAATTACGGCGAAAATACGGAATATTTCACTTTACGGAGTCCGTAAATTTACGGACATTTTTAACAGTGTACCCATAGAAATCAGCGCACTATACTATAGCAACATTAGCATACTTTTGTTGTAGAAGGCACAATTTAGGCACAATTTATGAGAAAATAGAATGAGCTGTTGCAAATTGCTTACAAATTAAAAGGACCTATGGATACAAATGTTTTTTTTTTAATGGCCTGTACGTTTGACCTTAGCAGCCCAGAGTCTTTCTCGAAGGCACAATAATTGTATGTATGAATTGTAAAAAGAAAAATATTGACTGCTTTTACCCAGCTATGGTTATTAACTACGATCGACTCCCTCTGTGATCCCTGTAAAGCTCCCCTCTCTAAAACAGAACGCGAGGAGCACCTTGAGAGTGGTAGCATTAACTGTAGCAGTATGCCATTAGTAGACTGACCCAAGTCTAATATTTATTTCCCATAGTGTATCACCTTATAAATATGGCTGCTCACATGTAAAGGGACTTACTATGCTCGTCATCTTGAATAAAGCTCGACTAGCCTCTAGCTTAACGAAGTTGTCAACCTTCTTTATTAGTAGCACTCGAAGCAGTACAATTTTGATATATGTACCGACTTATTTTACCTGAAGGCTGCAGGAACATGACAAACATACCCGTAGCAGCCAATGTTCTATACCCATAGCAACCAATTTTCTATAACCATGGCAACCAATGTCCATATCCATAGCAATAAGTTATCGATAACCATAGCAACCAATGTTCTACACCCATAGCATTGTGACGTAGGTCCTGTGTACACCAGTACTACCAGGATTGCTTGTAAAAGAATCCATAGCAATTGTTCTGTACAAATTCGGGTTTTTAACTAACGTGTTTTTGGTTCGTTCCAAGTTGCATTTGAGCATCCCTGTTTTCATTACCAGAAATGAATAACAATTAAATTGGTGCTGTGTAGATAATATTCTTTGTCTTTGAGCCATTAAATATGATACAACTTATTAAACATCTTTAGAACATATTAAGACATCATCGATTGATATCAAGGGTGGTTGCACAGTTATCGTCACTGACTTTTAATTAATGGCGTTTCACTATTTCCAATGTGCTTGATTGTGGAGTGAGGTCACAGTTTCTTTTTAGTTTAAGTCTCTCATATAAGACTATTGAAAGTGCCATTTTTAAGACTTCTGAAGGAATGCACAGTCCTTGGGCTCAAATTAGTTGGAGAGAATTTCATTTGTCTTTGTCTCGTGGGTTAAATGATACTCATTGTAACCAATATATAGGGCAAGGACCACCTTGCTCTAATCAGGACCTTGCTCTTTGGTGTAACTAGTGATTCTGGTAGAGTTAAACAGGCTGACATTGTGCACAATTCCAAACCTGAATTTGCATCACCGTGCATCAATAACGTTTGACAAAATGTCCTTGATTTTTGCACTCAAAAATTAGGTTTGTCAAGCAAAACAACATTGAAATTGAAATGAGTTATGACTACTGGCAACATCAGTGAAGATGTTTCATCTTTCTGACTACTGGGTGAATGAGCCTGGTTAAAGTACTGATTGTTCCTGGAGTTGAAGGTAAGCCTCCATATATTGTTGACCAGTATTTCTAGAACGTTGACATGTAATCAGAAGTAGATTGTTTGTTTTGATCCATAAACAAGAATGATAAACATAAAAACAATCTGTCATCTGAGAAAATATCTTTTGTTGATTCCGAAGGTTCTGGCAGGTATGACTGACCAGAGTGAGGAGACTATTGAAGAGGAGGAGATGGCCAGGCAATTTCAAGAACCAGAACAAACATCAAGGGCTGTCGCTCAACCATTGCAAGAAACAAGAGCAGAAAACACACAAATGCTTCAAGGTATAAACTTACTGTACTAGTACAGCAAACAATTAAATTAAACTGTACTTGTAACCATTGATTTTGTGGTTCTTGAAAGATTTAGAGACTTTTTGTGAATATTAGAGTAAGAATAAGAGTGGTAGAAAATCTTCTCTAAACTCAACTTGAATGTATGCAGACTGCAGAGAGAAGTATCAGGGAAGAAATAAAACCAAATAAAATACAAGTAAAGTGAAATGAAATAACCTAAAAAACTTAAGAATATGAAGAAAAATCGTCACATCCTTCTTAATGGTTTACAAATTGAGATGTTACTCTTCTTATTGCTGCAGGAAGTAGTCTAACAGCTGCAGGTGATAGAGTTTTACACTCTGCAACCATGATTCAGCAATTAACATCATCAGGCAGCAGTAACTTGGTAATCATCAATCCTCAGAATTGTCAGATCATCGCACCAAAAAGGCCAGCAGCAACAGGTATGTAGAAAATATTCAAAGCTTGGGTTGCGAGTTCCAAGTTTTATTTGTCCATACACAGTACAAGTTTTTAACATTTAATTTCCAATTCAACCTGATCCACCAATTGACAAAATCGTGTCAAATTCAACCCACTAACATTTACTTTTTGTGTAATCATTTCTAAAAGGATCAAACAATTCTAAATTAAACTTAAATGCTTTACTAACCAAGTCTTTGAAAGTATCCCCCCCCCGAAAAAAGGGTACATTTTAGCCTTTTAAATGATCAAAGCTTAAAACCATCTGATCATTAGAGTAAAAACGGAAACAGTAGTAATTTATCTTACCAACTTTACAGCCTCACTGGACTGAAAGCATAGTCTGCATTATAACTCTGTAAGAAAGAGACCAAAATAAAGGGTGTTTCTTGAATGTTTCTCTCCGAAGACTGGCAGGTTGCCTATTTTAATAACTGTTAATTGAGTATATTATGTCAGAATATTATAGGGTTGACTGGAACCCAAATCTGATAACATCGTACATTTTTTTCCCGACTGCGAAGAAAATTACAGGAATTTTCTATTTGAAATTCAGTCAACTAAATAAACGGCTTATGATTGGGCATGTGGTGAAGCACTGCAGCAGTTTGAGCTTGTACATGTTTTAAGAATGAGTGCAGTTGATCAAAGCACAAAGCTAATTGACTAAATTTTTTAACAACTTTTAGACGAAGACACTGATGTAGACAATACTTCATTTAGTTATTTTATCAGTCACAACTCACAATTAAGATACAGTACTGATCTTGTTGGATGGCTATTTGCCCTTCGTGAAACCTTATTTGGTTCAATTCTAAAGACCTTTAACCATAAAAATGGCAGAGATTGTTATGCAGTTGTTACAACTCGCACCTCTCACTTTCAAAAATGTGTCACAAAGTCATTGATTCAAGAACCTTTCACAGAGGTCAGGATTGAAGGCTTTGATATGGAAGATATTAAAATGTATGTGGAGAGATTTTACTCAGAAGACCACAACAAAGCTGAAAGGCTTAATCAGAAGATCAAATCCAAAAATGTGTTATCTGATTTGGCAAAGAGTCCAATGCTACTTCTGTTAATGTGTATTTTGTGGGAAGACAATTCTACACTCCCAGAGACACTGTCCTGTATCTACAGTGAGTACATTTTTCCCAGAAAAACTGATATATGCCGCCAAATGAGATATCAAAAGTAACAAATGAACTCGGAAAGATTGGCTTGCATAGCCTTCTAGCTCCAGAACAACAGCTTGCTTTTCCTTAAGTAGTGTTTGAACCAGGTGTGCTTGAGTCTGCCATAAAGCAGGTCTTCTTACAAGACAGCTTAAACATATTGATGATTCTACATGTGTTGATGCAACAAGTGTACTAGAATTTCATTGACCAAAACTTCTAAACATGATTTTTTTATATCCTTTAATGAAAACCACATTCTTATGTGAGTTGTTAGTGAAATCAGAATGAATATGTTATTGGCAGGTTTGTAAAATGTCCCTACATTGGTGTTTTTATACATGTATCAGCCCTGCAAGTAGGCTATTATATTGTGATACTAGAATTCTTTACATCAGCCCTGCGAATTGTGATGCTAGAATTCCCTGGTGGCAACGATTTGATAATGAGGCTTGCAATGTCGGGAAATCTCTGAAATTAATGTCAGCTTCCTTCATGACATTCCCATTTTAGACCTAAAATTTTATTTGTTGGGAAAGATAGCCACTTTCTCAAGGACTTTCCTTTAAAAAAAATAAAAAAATAAGCATTTATGATCACTAAAGCATTGATATGTTGATATTTGATCAAACTTGGCCAATAAACATTCTTGTAGGATCTGAACAACAGTGCCTTCCACCAAAGATTCCAAAACTAGATGACTCCTCCCAAGCTGCTGCCAGTGGAAGGTCATTACAACCCCAAACCCCAGGTAAGTACATGGTGTAATTGTTTGTGACGGTATACTTAGGAAAAGAATAGAATTGACTGGAGGTTTGTTTTACTAAATACTCACCATTCTCAAGTAAGGTATGCAGTTAAAGGATGCAGATATTTGTTGTTATTTCTTACACTTTTGAAAGGAGTTTAATGTTACAAACAACAACATGATAAAGCAAACATCCATGTTCAAATTCCATGTTATGATGATTTGGTTATGATGGTACAGTATTGGTGATTAACAGATTCAGTCTTAAACCTTTTGTTGCTGTTAAAGCTTACAATGGAACAAATTATGTAAAATTAAATCAAGCACAACAACTGAAATGATAATTTAAAAAAATGATACACTTGCTGTTAAAACTAATGGCTTCCTGCCAATTAACAAATAAACAAATAAGAGGACCGATTTTAATTTAAAAAAATCACAAGACACTTATGTTTATAAATTGACGAAATTGTTTCTGTGTTTATTCTTCCAATACTTTACCCTCTCTTTGAAGGTGCTCTCCCGTCAGGATATCTGTTGTAAAATTTATTAATTTCATCTGATATTTATTTTGCCTATGACCAACTTCTGCTCCTTTCATGATGCCGCTGGTGATTTACTGAGTGTCCGTTTGTAACTAAATAGTCGATACTCCGTCAAGTTCCCCAAGTACACTTAGCCAAATAGCATGCCAAGTGTCTTGTTAATTACCCTCTAGTTTGTTTTTCTCACCCCAAAAAGTCCATCAATGACCAGCTCTCCCGGAACTTCCATAGGAATTGTACAGCAGTTACTTAAGTTAATGACTCAAAAGCAATTTCACAAACGCACTAGTTAGGTACAAAAATTGTTATTCATGCAACTACCACTACAGCAATTCAGTAAATATGGAAATAAATTGGGGCCTAGTAGGCCTATCAGTTCAGCGTAGAATTTGCTCAACTCCAACCTGTATGAGATTCTTCCTGTAGTACAATTCATTGTTTTTGGCCAAACTAAAGATTGATATAACAAGTTAAGAAAAATTATGTTCCCAAAACTTCTACACAATGAAGTATCTCATACTCTACTCGTGCCAAACCACATGTAAGATATTTAGGTAAAGGTTAAAAATTAGTTCTTAGTAGAGTCTAAAAGACACATCGGTTGTTTTAATCTTATTGTTTATAATAGATTTATTTTGACATTCCATTATTGAGGTTTTAAAAAACTATTTAAATGTTGTGCTCAATGATAAACAAAACCTCTGCCAAATTGATTTTGCAACAACCTGTCAAATATCTGTATTTCAGTAAAGTTTCTCGTATAGACATTCTAGGTTTTTAAAAGCATCAAAGGTTTTTTCCGGCATATGGTGCTGAGCATGTTTACCAAGAATATGGCACCTAAAGGTCCATTGTTTCCACCAAGATTATATTTTTGTTAGGAAAAATTACCAGCTGACTAAAGGCTTAGTTTATTTTTACTTATCCTAACATAGTTTCATTATCTTTAGCGGTGGTTGAAACAAATGGGACCTATTTTAAGATTCAGCAATTCAGATAAGAAATAGAAAACAAATTCTAGAATGAGAATGTCTGTATTCACCGCTATTAATGTTCAATGTGGAAACCTTGTACCAGTGATGATTTTCTACATCAATATTTGCTCAGTTCTTACATGTTCTGCATTGGTGACGAGTTTGTATTTGTCCATGCATGAGTTTCTGTGTTCTGATCTTGCAGGTTGCCTAAAGCCAACAGATCATGTTCTAAACAATATTCATTAACTATGACATCATAAATCATGCTTGCATAGCTTTTCCAACAAAAAAAAGAAGAAAGAAAAACGGTAGTTGGTATCGAATGGTCAGGCTCTAGGGTAATCAATGGTGTGCTATTAAGCCATTGTACTACCATTTCAGAAATACTAAGGCTACAATCTTCTCTTTGAAGGTTGTTCCAAATTAGTTCATGTTGTTATTGAAACCTGATCAAATGTTCTATATTATACCTTTTCTTTTCAATCAGATGATGGAAGTGTGCAAGGAGCCAATCCAGCAAAAGATCCAACCCAGGTCACTGCAGAGAGCTGTAAAGAGGCATTAAAAACTCATTATACGACCACAGGTAGCTATGTGCCACTGATACCATGGGAGGATGGTGACTCAAAACACATCAAAGATATCTTTACAGAATTAACATTGGAGAAATTTGGAAAGAAACTGGAATCATATAAGGACATTTTCCTGCAGACAACAAGAGAAGGTAATCCCATAAAACGGGTTATTTTGAAGGGGTCAGCTGGTAGAGGGAAGTCTACCATTATGGACAAGATGACATATGATTGGGCATGTGGTGAAGCACTGCAGCAGTTTGAGCTTGTGTTTCTTTTAAGAATGAGTGCAGTTGAACAACGTACAGAGCTAATTGACTCAATTTTTGGACAACTGTTAGCCGAAGACACGAAGATAGATAAAGGTGCTTTGGGTTCTTTCATCAGGGACAATGAGGAGAAAGTACTGATCTTGTTGGATGGCTTTGATGAGTTGATGACCCCTATGTATGCCCTTCTTGAAACCTTATTTGGTTCAATTCTAAAGACCCTTAACCGTAAGAGAGGCAGAGATTGTTATGTAGTTGTTACAACTCGCACCTCTCACTATCATAAATTGGTGACAAAGTCATTGATTCAAGAACCTTTTACACAGGTCAGGGTTGCAGGTTTTGATGAGGAAGATATCAAGAAGTATGTGGAGAAATTTTACTCAGAAGAACATGACAAAGCTAAAAGGCTTATTCAGAGGATCAAATCCTCAAATGTTTTATCTGAATTGGCAAAGAGTCCAATGTTACTTCTGTTTATGTGTATTTTGTGGAGAGACAAATCTACACTCCCAGAAACAATGTCCCGTCTCTACAGTGAGGCATTGGAGTACATTTTTCGCAGAAAACATGGTATGTCACCAGATGAAAAATCAGAAGTAACAAATGAACTCGGAAAGATTGGCTTGCATGGTCTTCTTGCTCCAGAACAACAGCTTACTTTTCATGAAGAAGTGTTTAAACCAAGAGTGCTTGAATTTGCCATAAAAGCAGGTATTCTTACAAGTCAAAGGGTCTTGAAGGGAATTAGAAGTCACGACAGCTTTCAGTTTCTGCACAAGACGTTTCAAGAGTGTTGTGCTGGTAAATACTTACAAAGTTTATTAGAAACAGACACGATGGAATTCAAGAAGAACCTGAAACAAATGATCAACTCTAAAGATAGAGACTTTGAATATGTTTTTCGTTTTTGTGCTGGTGACAGTATGGCATGTACAAGTAGCATTTTACAAACACTGGCTGAATCCGACCAGTTCAAAGAAGAACCAAATATTATGAGAATTACAATCCTCATGCTGTTAGGCCTTAACTGCTACTTTGAGGGTCAGTCAAAAGATTTACCTGCAGTGGAATTCATACAGACTGTTCTAACAGATCATGTAGACATTAATTTCTGGGACAGTGATAGTCTTTACTCATTCACATACTTTCTTCGAATTATTTGTACCCACTCAATGGAAAACAATAGATCAGATTATCTTGACAAGGTACAGTCAGTATGGATAGATCGTTGTCACTTGAGTAGGCATATTTCAGGTTTGCCATACTTTATGAGTTTTATGGTCAATCTTTCATCAGTGACATTGAGTAGCTGCAAATTATATGACATTAGTGAAGAATCTGCTGCAGTATCAGGAGCAACTTCAGATCCAAATGGCTCTGCTGCATTGTGGGCCCTAAACTTCAAGAAGATGAAGAACCTTCAGAAGCTAACCCTGAGTCACTGCTCATTGACAGGTGGAGATATGACACATATTGCTCCTGCACTGTGTGATCTGCCAAACTTGGTTGAATTGAATCTTTGGGGAAATAAAGCCTTGGGTGGTTTTGCTGCATCATGGGCCAATCACTTCAAGAAGATAAAGAAGCTTCGAAAGCTAACCTTGAATTACTGCTCATTAATAGGTGAAGATATGACACATATTGCTCCTGCACTGTGTGATCTGCCTAAATTGGTTGAATTGGATCTTTGGGGAAATAAAGCCTTGGGTGGTACTGCTGCATTGTGGGCCAATCACTTCAAGAAGATGAAGAACCTTCAAAAGTTAACCTTGAGTCACTGCTCATTGACAGGTGAAGATATGACACAAATTGCTCTTGCACTGTGTGATCTGCCAAACTTGGTTGAATTGAATCTTTGGGGAAATGATGCCTTGGGTGGTTCTGCTGCATTATGGGTCCATCACGTCAAGAAAATGAAGAACCTTCAGAAGCTAACCTTGAGTGACTGCTCATTAACAGGTGAAGATATGAAACAAATTGCTCCTGCACTCTGTGATCTGCCCAACTTGGTTGAATTGAGTCTTCGGGAAAATAAAGCCTTGGGTGGTTCTGCTGCAGCATGGGCCCATCCCTTCAAGAAAATGAAAAACCTTCAGGAGCTAACCTTGAGTTGGTGCTCTTTGACGAATGAAGATATGACATATATTGCTCCTGCACTGTGTGATCTGACCAATTTGGGTCAATTGAATCTTGGTAGAAATAAAACCTTGGGCGGTTCTGCTGCACCATGGGTCCATTACTTCAAGAAGATGAAGAGCCTTCAGAAGCTAACCTTGAATTACTGCTCATTAACAGGTGAAGATATGACACATATTGCTTCTGAACTGGCCGATCTGCCCAATTTGGTTGAATTGAATCTTTTGGGAAATGACGCCTTGAGTGGTTGTGCTGCATCATGGGTCCATCAATTCAAGAAAATCAAGAATCTAAGACTGAATACTGATTAATTAAAAGTTGCTTCAGTTTAATTCATGGGCCTCTCACCTCAAGAAGAACCTTCAGAAATTAAAAGTGATTAACTGGTATATTTACAGGTGGAAATGTGACACATATATTGCTTCTGCACTGTGTATTCTGCCTAACTTGAATGAATTGAATGTTGAGGGAAATATCACTGTGGTAGTTTTGGCAGAATCAAGAAGACATAACCGTCAGAAGCTACAGCTGATTAACTGCTCATACAGGTGGAGATATAGCACATATTGCTCCTGTACTGTGTGTCCTGCCCAATTTGGTTGATTTGAATCTTAGAGGAATTCAAACCTTGGGTGGTTCTGCTGCGTCATTGGCCTATCACTTCAAGAAAATTAGCACCTTTGAGAGTGAGTATTGATAAACTGCTCATTGACAGGTGAAGATATAACACACAATACTCCTGCACTGTTTGATCTGCCCAACTTGGTTAAATTGAATCTAGTGGAAAATGTAACCTTGGGTGGTTCTTTTGCATCATGGGCCCATCACTTCAAAAAGATGAAGAACCATCAGAAGTTAAAATTGAGTTACTGCTCATTGAATCTTGGGGAAAATGGCCACTTGAGTGGTTTTGCTGCTTTGTGGGCCCATCACTTCAAGAACATGCAGAATCTTAAGAATCTTGACTTTTCATGCTGCTCATCATTGACAGGTAAAGATATGACATATATTGCTCCTGCACTGGCTGATTTGCCCAACTTGGTTGAATTGAATCTATGGGGAAATTTTGGCTTCAGTGAATCTGCTGACTGCTGTATCATGGGCCCATCAACACAAGAAATTGAAGAACCTTCAGAATCTAGACTTGACTTACAGCTCATTTACATGTGCAGATTTAAAAGACATTGATGCTGCAATGTGTGATCTGCCAAAGTTGAATAAAATTGATCTGTGGGGAAATTATTAATTTGATGAACAACTATGGAAACTATGCTATGCTTTGGTAACTGCTCATTGACAGGTGAAGATCGACACATATTGCTTCTACACTGTGTGATCTGCCCAACTTGGTTGATTTTGAAATTGAATATTATCATTGCATAGATGATTGAGTTGACTAACTTGAACACACTGTACTGCATCGTTCTTTACTTAGATCATGCTTAGGGGAAATCATATTTGACTTCTTTCGACCTTACAGGTGAAGACACTCAAATGTATCATACGAATGTAGTTGATCAAGTGTCCCATGGCTTAGATGAAGTCATTTGACTTCTTTAGACCTTACAGTTGAACACACATCAATATAGTACATGTACTGCAGTTTACCCATTTTCGTAGATCATGACCCTTGAGGTTAACAAGTCCTACTGGTCAGCATTGTCAAACAGAGTTTCCATACTGACATTTTTTCATTATATGACCTTTTGCAGATGAAATGGCAGTGTAAGAAAGAAGTGATCAAATTTTTTCTGCATAAAAAGCTGTTCATTAAATTTAGTGAGTCATGTTTGACTTTTGATGACATATGAGGGAGAGGTTGGTGCAACAGATGTTTGATTTTTTTCTTCATTTGTTGAATTTTTTGGTATTGCCATTTTGTTTACGCTTTTACGTACTGCGTACAATGTAGTAAATCAATAACTTTACTTTGTATTCCCACTCTTTGGATTTGTGTATTATTATTAAATGTACTATTAGCTTGAAATGAATGCCCTTAGTTATATCTGCTATTATCTTGTTAGCCTTTCCCTAGAATAAGGGGGGGGGGGTTTATGTTTTCATGTCCAGCATGTATATTACTTGTATGATAATGATCATATATGATGACAGTGCCTCTAAGTTGAAAAACACCTTTGACATGATAAAGTGAAACGCTCTCCTGAGTTTGTCAGGGGTCTATATTCTTTGTGAATTTGTAGATGAGTTAAGCAATAAATTTATTTGTAGCTGGTCAGGTAGATGAAAAGACAATACTTATAAAACAAGCAGTCAAAAATACAAACTTAGAACCTACTGGATGTTTCAAATGAGGTACAATGGCACTATATTTATGTTTTTAAAATAATCTGACTAGATGTAGGTGCTTAGTTCATAAACTGCTTGTTTTGTAGAAACTAAGATACATCGGTTTAGAAATTAATCAACGTGTTTGTCGACACCGTATGGAAGCTTCGCGTGTTCTTGTCTGATGTATAATTCTTAGAGAAAAAACATGAATGATACTTTTTGTAAAAGTACTTCAAAATTCAGTATGTTAACGGAAAAAAGCAAATTAGTGTTTTTAATGACCTCTGTGGAAAAAGGTATTGTGTATCACTTAGTCAAGAATATTTGTATGTTTGCTAAGATAAAGAAAATAAATGCTACAAACAACGAAGTAAAAAAAGTTTGCTTTTGCTAATTCTTCCGTCTTGATGTAAATTTCTTTTGTATTGTTTTAAGTATTGTTTTAACCCTTCCCCAGGGTAATAAGGGTAGGTTCCTTTTGGAATAAGACAATTATTCAAATTAAATCAAATTATACTAATTTTATTCACATAAACACTTTCAAACCAAACAATTATTCAAATATATAGAACAGACATCCAGATTGATGCTTACTTTAGCTAGACTAACTTCTTTACTATGAAGTGAAATTTAAAAAAACGGTGAGTGGCGTTAATTAGTGCGTAGCCCAACTTCATAGAGCTGCTTTACCATAAAAACATGTGCCATCTGTGACTGGTGTCCTACTTTTTTTGCAAGCAGCAAACTGATAAACAATATTTTCAGCCTATGAACTTGGGCCACGCTTAGGCAAAATATCGAATTAAGCATTTTGTGACGATTTGTGACAGATTTGTGCTTAGCAGAAATTTGTAAACCAAGATGTTTTGCAGTTCTATGAAGTTGCCCCCCTAAGTTTGGCAACAAGTAAACAATGTTTGCCAACTGTGAAGCATACACACAAAATGAAAGAAAAACCTATAACACAATTTATTAAAAAAAACATGCAGGGCTGAACTTTTTGGGGAAAATCCACAAAAACGCAGGGCTTGTAGCTCAAAATATTTACTGTACCACGGTTGTATTTTTATAAAACCTGAATCAAAATGAGACAAAATTTGTGACTCAGTTTAACATGCATCAATCAAACTGCTTTTATTTGAACAAGCATTATGACATGGTGAGATAAGATTCATCTCATTTGTCTCTATTGGTACATGCTCATTGGAATTAAGTGGTACATGTATTCTTTATCAGACTCAAAGCCAACATTTGAACACATTTTTGTTTTGTTCAAGATATTACAAAGTGAGATTCACATGTTCTTATTCAATCAAAAAAAAAATCAAGACTGCTGGACTTGTTCAGTCCTGAGTTTACTGGCCCCATACTAAAACTACTTGACTCAGGCCTGCAATTCAGTGTGAATTTCGAGCCTTAACATGATCAAGTTAATTTTACTTGAAGCTCTTATCGACTTTTTTTAGACATTGGTCCGTCAATCAAACCTACTGAGTTATTAAATACTATTGTTTGTTTTTAAAGCCTTCCATGACCAGACGCCAACATATATCAAGGATTGCTTTACTTTTCATAACCCATCTCGCCCTAATCTTCGCTCTTCTCGAGACCCATTTTTGCTTATCATTCCTAAAACCCGTAGCAAATCTGGCGATCGCACATTCACTGTAACTGCATCCACAGAATGGAACAACATCCCTTCTTTCATTAAAGCCGCAAAATCCACAGACCAATTTAAAAAACGTCTGAAAACACATCTCTTTCCTGTTTAGGCTTTTCTCTTTTTCTCATTCTTTTCTAACATGGTGTATGTAGCTTTTCTGATAAAATTTAGTCATTTACTGTGCTTTTTCAGCTTATGTAAACGCTGTGATATAGTTTTCTATGGGGAGCGTTTCTAACTACTTGTTATTGTTATTATTATTATTAAATTACGTTGTGTGCCCGGAAGGACATAATGAAAGTTTTACCAGCATAAACAATAATTGTGCCAAATAAGGTCCCAAGAAAAAATGAGCAGAATGTTTAATCGTATTTTTTTTTAAATGTATTTTTATTTTGCATGGGAATAGGAAAAACATCTCTTTTGGGTAATTGCAGCTAAAATTATTGTTGACAGGAGCCAATTTATTGCTTATGTCCTTCTGTTACTGGGACAAAATACTTTTTGTGCCTAGAAGAAGAGTGAAGAGACTAAAGGCCCTTTTCTGGACACACACATTTTGATTTAAAACCATTAGTCACACACAGTACCGAAGGATTCCAATAATTAAAGTGTTCACTTTTCCCTTATAGTTCCGGCACTGTGAAAATGGGAGGCATTTCGAACACTAGGTGGTAAATCCATTATCTCAATCAACGTGGGCAAGCTATTAAAGGCACTGAACACGTTTGGTAATTGTCAAAGACCAGTATTCTCACTTGGTGTATCCCAACATATGCATAA
>JAUELU010000010.1:3387753-3406652 GCA_032357145.1 Evasterias troschelii
TGCTTGAACACGGATGCCAAGGGAGTGTGACACTTTAAAGTTGTATCAGATGGTTTGTTTTGGGAAGAGGTAATTTATTTTTATTATATAGTTTCCAATGAACTCACCATCTTAACAAGCTGGTGTTGGTGAAAACACGTGACAATTATTATGTGTTTAATAATAACAATAGTTATGAGAGATATTTATATAGCGCATAACGAAGGAGCCTCCATGTTTTGTCCGGGATGTTGTGCACAATTGTATATCTATTTTGATTGTGGCGAGCGAAGTAAGCAGTGGTGGTTTGGGGTTTTCAAATGCTATTTTCTTGACGCTGGCGTATTTCAGATGGAGAGAGCCGAACTAGTACAAGTAGTATGACCTTTGCAATCAGTAAGCTTTCAAACAAAATGTTTCCCCCCAAATTTTACCAGATTCTGTTCTTTGTCTTTAAAGGGTGTATAATAATAAAATGTATTATTGAAATGCATTGTTATTGAATTCATTCACCCGTAACTTTCTTGTATATATATACCACATATATTTGACTTGTCCCCTTCGTTGCATCTGATGAAGTAGTTGTTGCTACGAAAGCTCATGCAGTTTGTTTATGTAATTAGTTAGTCATTAAGTGCTACCACAATCGTCATTATTTTAAAGAGTGTGCATAACATGGGTAAGATTGAAAATATAAACGTTCACAGACTTGCAGATAACTTCCATGGTATCATGATGGTTATGGTGGACAATTTCCCTTGAAATATTCTTACCTAAAATGCCATATACTTTAAGAATGGGGTGATAATAGTTGTGGTCTCGCGAGCCCAAAATCCGTGTTTTAAAACAGTGGAAACATGTAAGTTTATGTTCACTATTTTTTTATCATGACTTCGAAGACTGATTGAGCTTAGACTTTTACAGATTTGCTAGTTCATGTTAATATTGGGTCACATCAATTATGGATTCTGGTCGTTGACAAATATCATTTCTCCCCGCGTGATATAAGTGAAATGCCGAGTATAGTGTACAAAGTCGACGTTTCGATCATCGTGCTCTGATTGTCTTCATGGGAGAGCAGATGTCTACTCCAAATGACGATCAGGGCATGCTGATGAAACGTCAAATTGTTACATAACATGTACTTTTAAGAACCAACACATGGAGACAATTAGAATATGATGATCGAAACGTCGACGTGACACAACATGTACGTCCTGTTTTGTTGTATTTTTGATTTTACAAAAAACACTCTTCTTTTTTTTTTGGGGGGGGGGGGGGGGGGGGGGGGGTGGGGGGGGGGGGGGGGGGCATGGGCGTGATAAGTCCACGGCTTCCCCCCCCCCCCCCTTATTGCCATGGCTGGTCTCTTTTCAGTGAGATTGAAGTCCGGATGTGTAACTTGTGTAAGTTTCATCAACACATCATGATTATATTTAATGTACATTTTTTTGAGACATGCGATTACAGTTTTTTGACGAACTATCAAATGCTTATGTTTGTTTTTAGTATTGGGTGGATGTACCACTGATGCGCCTTGCCTGTATACAAAACATTACAATATGTGCTATAAATGTTACGCAAATGTGACTACAAAACGTGAACATGCCTGGAAGTGGAATAGACACTTCCCATGAAATATGCTTATTACATTCACGCATGCGTACAGACCCTATTGGTTGGCACAAGCCATAGAGATGTTCACTTAGCAGACGCCAGCATCAGCCCCATATAAAAAGGTGCAATGTTCCATCATTTTGCCAACCAAAATGTAAGTGCGCACGCGCCATGTGCAATTTACATATTTCATGGGAAGGGTCTATTGTTTGAAGTGCCTTTAAGTTACACGTTGTACTGACAAACGTACCGAGATTATGTGAAAACTAATTGCAATTTTTAAAATAATAAAGATTTTGAAGCGCTCTTGGCTGTTCGTCCCCTGCCCTACACACAATAAAACGCTTGCCATGATGGATTGTCCCTTTATGCCAAAATTATTCCGTTTTACGGTAACTGAACAAGGAGTTTAGCCGACAGCCAATCATTAAAAGTTATATCAGGTTATTGTGGAGTTTATATTCTTTAAAGGGGTCATAATCAATGCGAAGTAATCCAATATATAGTTTCTCGTACAAAACAACCGCTCAGTTTGGATATTGTGACTGTAGTCGTAAACTGCGTGGACGCTGATTCAACCCCCCAATGGCAGCAGTTGGCTACAAGTTTTTTTTTGTTGCTGTTGTTTATACTCCGCTTCGTGTACAGGTCTGAGCAGTGACTGTCGTCTGGCGATCCGTAACCACTTGGCCAAACACGTGCATCGCGCAATAAGATCACATTAATATGATACGAATAATATTTGGTACATTATGTCCCATAGTATATTACTCGTAGTTTCAATCGCGCGTACGCGACACAACAGTGGACTGGCCTGTGACTTGCAGTGTGTAGAGACAGCCGGGTTCATTAATACGGTGCCATCAGGGTCACGCCCCCTGTTGCACAACCCACCAATCGCAGCCTGTTAAGATGACAGCTCGCGTTGAGTGGCATGGACCCTTTTGACGGCCGCTTGATGTTTCTACTCCCATGGCGTGATATTAAACCAAAGGCAGTGCACATCCAGACGCGAGGCGGGTTAACTCAGGTAAAAATGCAAAAAAATAATAAATTAAGAACGCCCAAATTTGACCACCCACTAGTAACAGCTGACCCTATGATGTCTTATTACACTGTGCATCTCTACCCAGCCGGAAAATACGCATCGACGATGCTCATTTGACATTGGTGACGATTTTTTTCCCTTCATCTCCTCTCTGCCCTTTTCTTTTTTTATATATATTTTAAACAAATCACCGACGAAACGCAGGTCCGTGCGCCGTGCCTTTGCATATTTTTGCGATTTTGAGGCAATCGAGGAACGTAGTAGCGGGGCGAGCCGGGGATGTCGGCCATCTCTGCATCATTCGGCTGGTAAGAGTTCGTGACTTCTAGTGATTTGGGGCCCACCACTGGCGAGTGTTTCCACACGTTTGATCTGCGTGCTGTATCAATGCATAACACTTCATAGCAACTTATCGCTTAACTGGAAAACACTGGGCCGAGAACAGGTAGAGAGTGAGAAAGAAAAAAAGACAAAACAAAACAACACACAAAATTGTGAAGGGGGAAACTTGAAACGTTGCACGCTCGAACAACACATAGTTATACATACTCACGATTTGTTTGCTGTTTGTTTTTTCGTGGCTGATTAGGTCGAGGAGCCTCAAGACCACTGAGCTCTCGGACGAACCCGAACTTAGGTAAGTACACCAATAAATTTTACATCATTATGCATCTATGTGTTCAAAATCATAACACGCGTTTGCAATGGAGGGCCGGCGGATTTGACCAAGTTCCTGCTATCACATCAGAGATCCAAAACGTGTTTGTCTGTTCAACACCACAACTTGGCATCACTTTTTACTGAATGGTGATTTTTTTTTGGAATTGTATTTTGATGGAAATAGTGTGGTGATAAAATGGTTTGTGAATGAAGTGTAGCGGAAAGTCATGTGTTTTTGAATGACTCTGTTAGACTTGGAATCTTGTACAAATTACTCCACGGTGAGCAGTACCAAAGTCATCCACTGCCCTGCACAGTGATTCACCAAGTCTTGGTAGTTCTCTGCAATGTGTTGATGTGAGTTAAAACTTTCGAAATTGCCAGCGAGGCATATTCACCCACCATTGGCTTCAATATCGCCTGGGAGTCAAAATACCTGGAGGATTAAGGTTGAGGGCCAATTTTTGGGGGATATTTTCACCCAAGGCTAATGTCTGAAAGTCCGGAAAGTTTGTTACTCTCGTGAAAGAAATGATGGTGTATAGTCAAGGATACATGTGTTCCTAATGCAGGGTAGTAAGCTAAAACATGTACATGGATCTTTGCTTGGCTGATACCGGTTTATGGTGGAAGAAATGACCCGATCTGCACCGGCAGAACGACCTAGCAAAGGGTGCATGAATGGCAAGCTGGTGACTAGCAACCTGTGTTACACGACAGCCAAGAAACTATGGTGATTGTGGATGGATTTCAGCTGATCCGCAGAATATCAATGAATCTGAATTAATCTTCTGCACTTGTTAACCCACATTCATTTGTCTTTCTTCTGTTTTTATACGAGAGACGAAAAGTTTCATGAGCTGGCATATTGTAGTCTGTTCCATAATGCATGGATTCTGTGACACACTTTCCTACGTTCCCGCAAAGCGGAAAGAAGTTGAAATTCTGTCAGTCTTTTTACGGACACCCAAATCAAGCTAAAGGGGGGGAAACGGGGACTGGTGGTGGAAAGTAGACAGCTACGAAAAATGAGAACACATTAAGGGGTCTTCGATTTGACGCAGTGTTAGGATTCAAGTTCGTGTATAGTTGATGCTCCGCCATGCATGACGCGCTGAGTGCTTTGATTAATCCATGGATCTATACTACACTGTGCAACCACACACACGCTAACGACGACCACTGGTTCACTCCTAGCACGGCCGCCGTTCCGAGCGCCCGTTCGTTTTGCCTGGCTCGCGGGTCGCTACATGGCCCCCACTGTCTCGTCGCACGAGGGTTGATGTTCCCGGTCCAAACTCAAAGGATGGCACCCCGCTGACAAGAGCTTCCCGTTTTGAAAAAAAAAAAAAGTGGGGGAGAAGTTGTTCTTTTCTATTTTAACCCAGTAATTTATACAAGGTCATTTTTGTTTGCTTATTGTTCGGCTTGATTTGTCTGCACAATTCAGCTAAAGTGAAGAAACAGAGCGTGGTCGGCCGACTGTTTAGGCCAGCGATTGCCCGCCGGGGTTTGGGCAAAAAAAATATCATACGTCAGTATTATTCGGTTTGCTCTTGTGGTACTCGGACGAGCCACCGTGGAGTGGCTTTCCTGACGGCGCACCGTGTTGTTTTGGAAGTTCACAGTCAGAAGTGTTACCACCGCGTCGTGGTCTCAACAAACACCGGTGGAAATAAGCAAAACCAACCGTACAACGTTGAAGTCACGACAAGCCGGACGTCCGATGCACTGCATGGTTATAAGTCTTTTCTAGTCTTTAAAACATTTTGCCCGGACTAATTCTCCGAATGAGCATTCTGTGGACGCAGCTCGCCTCTCACTCACAGTACTCTAATTAATTCTGCTATTTCTACTGGAGCTCCACATCAAGTGCCTATAAACAGGTCGACTGACCAGGGTTTTACGCGTGTAGACACACACAGTTACAGATCGATCGCTTTGAGTGTTGTGAATTCATCTAGTATATAAGTCAGTTTTGACATGGAGGCTCGCCCGTGAACATCAAAACAGTGGACAGGCAGGTCATGACAACAAGTCAACAGTCTTGCGTTTGCGTGTGGATTCTTTCCTCATACACAAAGGATTTCTAATTATTTCATTACTAACAACAACACCCCTAAAACTGAAAAAACACACTCTGAAACTCCACAGATTTGACAACATGAAAGAGAAGTCAAAGAACGCGGCCCGGACGCGTCGTGAGAAAGAAAACGCCGAGTTCTACGAGTTGGCGAAACTGCTGCCCCTACCGTCGGCTATCACCACCCAGCTGGACAAGGCCTCGATCATTCGCCTATCCACCAGCTACCTCAAGATGAGAGCCCTGTTTCCAGAAGGTAAGTGCGATTACAATTCTCTACATAACTGTTTTAAATCCCATACAACCCTACGGTAAATAAGAGTGAGTTAAGCTTTGCCGGTGATTCTTATAAAACGGTCCCATCCAAATGAAAAGTTGTTTCGAATTCGCGTCGACGTACCGATACACGTGTCGGCCTGCTTTGCAATATACCGCTAGTGTTAATGCAATCTTTATACCGTTTTGTGGCAGCGGAGGGCAGACCGTGTCAACAAGCCCACGGACTCTATAAAGTACCGGGTACACATTTCACATCGCAATCAAGATCGTGTAAAAAAGAAGTCATGGAAGAAAAAAACCCGTCAGACAACCAATACCGTAACCTTTATAAATATTTACCAGATAACAACATTGGGAACAAGAATAAGCACATCTCGTGTAACTTATATTACGGTTGTATCTTGTACATGATACCGTTAGTACAGTGAGAGTAAATTCTAATTATTGCTCGCTTCAAAGTGAGTGTACAAACGCCACGGCTGTAGGCCTATGTTGAAAAAACAGTCCTGGTGAGAATATAAAAGCAAAAGTGACACTAATTATCCTCAGTACGGTTGAAGAATACAGAGGTTCTTGTGTAATTAATCGGTTTTAAATTGTGAGACCTTCTTGAATGCATGCCGTAAGCGGGTAAAGTTTTTTTTATGGGTGTCAAGTTAATGGTTAACTAAAATCTTGAGTGTGTTGGAAAAATACGTGTTGTACACCTACCGTCCAGACATTCTCAAAAGGTAACTGTACTGGCTTGATGTTGAACTCGGTTTAATACAGGGTCTGATATAAAACAAAACAAAATCAACGAGGCCTCTCATTTCGACCGTAATTGTTGGTTTTGCCAGACAGGACAATCTAAAAATAAATCCACGCCCGGTGAGCCACGTCAAACCACGATGAGAAGATCATTCGCTTCGAAGTAGGAAACAAGTTTTTCCTTCCAGAGTTTTCATCACACTAACCCTTTAAATTCTTATAGGATCAGTAGGCCTAGTAAATCTAATATTACATATGTTTGTTGTTGATGGAAGATCACTTGCCTTAAAGTTGGTGTTGGTACCGATTAGCAATTTGAAATACTAACAATTTAACTCCTGTATATAAACTGCATGTCCAAGAAATGCAAACAAGCATACAAATATATACACCTGATGCATCTGATGAAGTAGTTGAATTTACGAAAGCTCTCGCCATTTTGTTGTTGTAATTAGTTAGTCTTGAAGTGCCACCATTATCCCTTCCTTGTTTTATCTACCGGGCTATTAAAATACGGCTATTTTCTTACTATTTATTACAAAACAAAATATCAAAAATAATGCAATCGTTCGAAAGATTGAAAGAAGAATGAATGCCATGTTAACTGGCGCATGGTACTTATCAGGGAAACTGTACGCACCAATCTCCAACACCCCATTCAATTTTGCAAACAGCTAGGATTAATATTAAGATCGGTATTAATCTCAAGTGCTGAGAACAATTTGACGCCACAACACAATTAGCTTATAATTATGGTGATACTGTCAACTTATCTCAATTTGTGCTTTGTGAAATCGACCCCTGCAGGATGACTTTAAGGGACACATAATCATTTTCAAAACTCAGGATCTAACAAATGTTGGTTAATTGTTCTTGAGTAGCTAAGGATATTGTACCTGTTGTTGGTCCCTATTTATGTACACCTAATTCCGAATTGAACATACAATATCAAACACAGAATGTCCATGGTATACCAACTATTTGACAACACTTCCAAAATGATGGTATTGACTCCAAAACTCAACACTGCATGGAGGTACCCAACCATCGCTCAAACACCCCTGCGGTCCCAGGCGGAACATATACAGTATCTTGAACCAGGGGGGAAGATTTTTATTTACCAGGTTAGATATTCCTTCCTTTTAAGACGCCCTCATTTAAGCGATCCTTAAGTTCAAGTAAACCTGAGTTATGCCATCGTTCTGAATTCCACTTGCACATTTTGTTTTTACCCGTGTGCAATTAAAACGGGCTACTCAAACATATTTATCGTCATAATTATCGTTAATTATGACCATATTATAACTGGGTTTAAATGATGACCATATTATAACTGGGTTTAAATGATGACCATATTATAACTGGGTTTAAATGATGTAATTGCCATTGGTAATCACTCGTGAAATAGTTTTGACTTAATGTTGTTCAGAAAGAAAGAAATGTCCGAATGAATATTCCATAATTGTCTTTTTTTAATTCTACACCAAGTCTTAGTCGAACTGAATTCGGAGGCAATACACAAAATGAATTACCTTCCCCTGTTTTTATTAAAAGCGTTGTTTTTCTGCAAAATCGTATTTTGGGCAGCCTTGTGGTGTAACGAGTGAACGTGAGGATACATTGCGACATGTCAACATTGGCAAAACTACCGCTCCAGACGACAAACTCGTCATGAATCTTTCAGATTTATTTTGAAATCGGTTGGTGTCAAAGAGAAAAACGCCTAATATCAAGAAATAGTTGAGCCGTCACTCTTTCTTCGACATGAAATCGAAACCAAGTAAATTACCCTCCTATTATGAGATTGTGTTCATACCATCTGTGTTTTGATATTGTTAAACATTAATCTTCGGATCGAATTGTAAATTTGCCAACATAATAAGTTATCGAAAACTACTCGCTACCCATTATTGTACCGGCCAACACGTTTATGTTTACAAAAAATTAATAATGGGCCTCTTAGCAAATGCTTTATCGGATGAATTTAGGCCTGATTGAAGTTGCAATTGTTAAGCTTATTGTACAGTTTATGTCGGAACTGATATGGTTATAATGTGATATTGTATTGTTGGAACCCATGGGACACAATTGCAATTGAATCTTGTCCACCGTACCAGACGGCAATGATATAATAATGGTAATCTTATAGCACACTGATGCCCACAGAGCCCAATATTTTTTCTTAAAGCGTAATGGCCAGCTAATGTATTGCATGCATATTATACAGGCCTATCCCGTAAGTGGGGTTCAGTCGCAATACAAACGAGAGAGCTTCCCAATTTGAGAAGTACTTGTCCTAGATCGGCTTACGGGAGGGTACTTGAGTAGATTTAAACATGACCTAATACTTATTCTACACTACGCAGCCAGCAAATAGTCTCACACTATCGTGGCCGGCCTCTACGCTGGCTGTTGTACACCAGACTGAATTGTACCCGCTCTCTACGTATTTAGTTCAAATATTAGTCATTTCTAGGAGCACCTTCGGTGCTGAAAGATGCACCCATAACAACGCACTGTCAAATATTAACAGGGTGGTTTTTTCCCCTTGTTAATGGTGTATAGACTTTCAAGTTAAATATTGTGCCAACCAGTGTGGCCGAGTGTTGACACGGCAAATGAAGATATAAATTGTAATTATCATTGGGGGAAATAGGCCCTCGCCACCACGGTAGACTGGCAGTACGTGTAATGCAGCCTATTTGACAACACCACCCCTCCACACTCAACAAAAGCTCTCTGTTGTTTTTCATTAGGTAGGTTGTACTCCGTTCGTAATTACAATTGCGGGGGCAACCGATGAAATTCAGCGGGAGAAGAAGAAAAAACTACTCTCGTATAAGCTGGTTATGTTACCAGTTAGAATGTGACAACTGTCATTCCTCGTGAAAAATTGGCACATTATCCGATCATGAGATACTCATTCCCTTGGTGATGAGATTACCTGACAGTGTATTTTCGACATTTCATTTACCTACCCCCCCCCCCTCCCTCACAAATACCCCCCCCCCCAAACCCCTCAGAGACAGACCTGCAATACATTTGTGATTAACAACGTTGGTATTATACAGCTTTTGTTTTTCGGAAACGGTTTACCAAAACAGATCAAAGTGCCTTATGCATTACCCCCGCGTTGAAATCCATGACATTTCTAAGTCAAAATTGCACCGTCATGAAGTTGACCTTTCCCGATATTGTATTGTATGTATTAGTGTAATATAGGCCCATGCCATTGAGTGCATTACTTGTGTCGAGAAAAATAGGCGTTGAAAACCACTGCGTGGTAATATCTTGTTGGTGTTTTCGATCATGTGAACTAACTGTTGTTACCGCGTTGTGTGTGTCTATCCCTTATACTTTTGTCTGGCGATCCCAGGTGTTCGAGTCTTTCTTCCCAAAGCTATCAAGAGCTATAGATAATCGTTTTGTTTTTACTTGTCTTTACTTGACACCCCATCTTGCCGTAGCACAAAGGGAACCATATACCCTAATCGGATCAGCCTTCCTATCGCTGGCCGTCAAATGGCATTTAGCCACGGCCGGACACACCACACTGATGCGGTCTTCGATCGGGGGTGACGAGCGCCTTTTAGGGGCTTTCATACCCCCACCATTGGACCGGACGACCCCATTGAATACCCCTGCGCACTAAGTATAATTGAATTCGGCTGGGGTTATTGAGTTCCTATTAAAATTTCACACCTCGCACAAAGGGAAGGTGATGGCTGCTTTGAGACGGCTGCGAGTTAGATTGACATGAGATATAGAGGGAGCAATACTCACTCGAGTGACATTACACTTAGTGCACAAAAGGGGATCAGGGTTTTTACCCCTGCAGACGTGTGGAGACACACAGTGCCCAACTTGTTCAAAACTTTCGTACAGATGAAATCAAATTATCAATCATACTCACATTGTTGTGCATATCAACCCAAATAAGCTTCAAAACCAGTGTCAATTAAATATTGTTCAAGAACAGGCAGACGCCTTTATCAGGAATCAAATAATATTCCTGTGCATTTCGGCATAAACTTATCGTAATGGTAGAGGTTGGTTCTCTTTCTGAAACGTTTTTAACATTTTGTTAAGAAAACAAACAATTTTTTGAATAGGATATCCGTAGCCTTATAACATCAAAGGGTGGAAATGGTGTGAAACTCGGCATGTCATGCCAGCCCAGACTTAATTATACAGCTATCTTCTTTGTTCAAGCCGTAGTCATACACCGTTTTCATCACACCCCCGTCAAATTCTCCACCTAATAATAGAATCCTGTTAATCAAATAACCACGGCGTTAGGATTCCCCAAAAGTTCCCAAGCACACAA
Source organism: Evasterias troschelii (assembly GCA_032357145.1). Lineage (NCBI taxonomy): Eukaryota > Metazoa > Echinodermata > Asteroidea > Forcipulatida > Asteriidae > Evasterias > Evasterias troschelii. Next base: position 3,398,497 of record JAUELU010000010.1, read on the forward strand.
AGGCAGGGTAATTTGTTTCTGATAGCACAGGTGCGAGGGTTTTTTGGGGGGCAAGGGAGGGAATTGTTGTTTAGTCCGGGTGGCCCCTCTGTCTGACCCCTGATGATGGGGGCCTGTATTTACCCGTCTGTCCCCACGTCACGGTACCGGCCTCGCGACACACATACTACGCAGAGAAGCTGTGGGACGGTGTTTTGTTGAGATTTCCTATAGTAGTGTGAAGTACGTAGCCCGTATCTTCTATTGATAAAAAGGGCTTTAAACTAGTTCACTGCCGCCTACTGTTTCGAAGTCACTGCAAATCACAGTATATTTCCATGTCCACGTTATAATAGGCCTAACCACTGAAAATCGAATAACATGAACCGGTATTATAATGTAGCTCAAAGTTTTATTCACATCGCAACAGATGAAGTGGTAATGATCTAATTAAATACATGAAACATGAGATTGGTAGTCACACAATGCACTTATTGCTCCATAAAATGTGGTACAAAAGTAGAAATACAATTGAACACAGGTTGTTTTTTTGTGCAATCCCCCGACGTGCCGAGTCGCCCAGGCCCAGCAATTTATAATTTTGTATTGTAAAGAGTCTTCAAGCTTGTCAGAGAACAAGGTTACATGTCTCGTCATTGTTCATACATTATGTTAATTGTTTAGTTGTCTTAGTACCCGGTATGTGAGGATAAATACATGAATAAAATCAAGTTATAGAAAAAAATGTATCATGACATTTTGTCAAGTATACCAATTAAAAGTAAAATACAGCAGAATGTTTTCTTGTAAAACATCAGTTTTTGGACCAGTTTTTACATTGTAATGATAACATGGAAAGCTGAAAACATTATTTCAAATAGAAATGATTGAATATTAAAATTATGTTTAATATTTGAGATTTCATTGTGAACTTCATTTTCGGAATTATTTACCTAATTCTTTTGCCCATCTATACACATACCGCCATTGTTTTTTATTTTGGTATTGTATTTCTGTGAGTTTCCAGAAATCTTGTGCAACTCTCCTTTAATTGTGTATTTTATTTTAATGTAATTTATTTTCCCCCGTGGTTTGTGAAATAAGTTATGTTTCCTACGAATCTCTGTCAGCACACCATTTCAATTTCAGATTTATCTGGCCTGGCCTACATTGCCACTAAATCCCAGCGTTGCACGCGTTTATGTTTGCACTTCGGAGTCCCTAACGTGTACACTCCCGTTCTCTTGCCTCGTTTTTTTTGTCAAAATACAAGGCTTAAGTTTCCACTAGTCCGGCGTTTCGGCTGCAGCTTTTTAGCATAAACTGTCGATAACGGAGTTTCCTCCCTGCCTTTTTCATGTTTATGGAGAATTAAACACTTCCCAGGAGATTTTTCTCCGGCTGGAGAGAGCATCGAGCGCTTCTCAGTCCGTTTACATGTGGTTTTGGCTGTCTGTATTCTGTGTGCCGATGAGATGGGGTCCCACCTGGGATTGCAGGTTTTGTTGTCCCCATTCTTGCTGGGGCTTGTAAGGGCTTGTATGGCCGTTGTGCCCCGTATTTATTTTGTCTGTTGTCCACTATGTTTCGTTCCTACCTCAAATTAGATTTCAGGTTGTCGTATGAGACCGCTAATGAAGATGATTATTCGGCGAGTTGTGTGCCGGCAAACGTCACAGGCGAGTCTCGTCACACCGGGCGTGTTTTAGATACGCAAGCCCCGTCGGTGATGTGGAACACCGAGGGGGTGGCAACATCTTGGGCACATTTCTTTTCGCCCCTAAATTTGATGAAATATTAATGCGGGAAATCTGGATGAGATGATGGGCAATTCACGAAGATTTAATTCCGAGCGCGGGGAGGCCCTTTAATTCAGGCGGGCAGGAATGACTGAGGACTCGGCGGGGAATCAATCTTCGTCGACCGGCGATTTCCCACCGGACTATTTTACACTTTTCCCCATTAGATATCGTCAGTTACTCCTTTTGATTTTTTCTGACTATTAATAACGAGTCCTGGCCGAGGCAGAGCACCGCGACAGACTGTCGAGATTTAAGACTGAGGGATAGTCTAACCACTTGAACGCCTAAGTCCTCGATCCTTCTTATTCTCCCCTCGTCGTAGTCAGAAACAGGTTTTGACTGGACTGTGGATTACATAATCCCCGTGGTATCGGTCCACCAGGACCGTGAAACATAGATCAGTTGACCGGGCAAATTGTCTCTTTTTCAACCGATGGCTTTTGTTGATGGACAGCTGATGTTTTCCGCAGTCTGCCGTATTTTCCAAAGGCATTTTTTGTGTGTCTTAAAAAAATCAGACAGGATTTAAAACAAGAAAGTTAAAGAAAGAAAAACACAGACAAACACACAAACTAATGAAAGTGAAAACGATTAGAGAGTAAGACTAGCTCCACTCGGATTCTTTGAAGTGACGTTGGATTTGAATGAGTTTCCAGTAGCCTGTGTGCGTAGCCTCCATCCACGAAGAAGCCGCTCGGATGAAAGGCGCAGACGAGAGAACCCCGTGGGTTACAGATTCAGTTGAAGTCTGAAGTACCAAAGGGCGCCATTTAGGCGGGAAAACAGTGAAGCTCGGAAAATTGGACGATTCTGCGTGTGTGTATGTGTGGTGTGCGCCTAGCCCTCAGTGATATCCAGGCTGTGAGGTTTCCTTTCATATATGCCGCATCGAATATTAAAAAAGATAATTTAGAAATTGAATTGAATTTCGATTATTGTTGCAAGCAACGAACCGGTCCTGTTCTATTTTGGGGTGCGTTCGTTAGGTTTGTATCAAGCCAGATGTTTATGTCACTGTAGTGGAATGATTCAAACAGTGGTTAATTAAACAATCCAAATGAACCGTTTGATCATTACGGAATGCTGATGAGTAAATCACACCAAGCGGAAACGTCGTGTCAATGCATGTTATCTGAATCAAAACACAAATCGCACTCTCCAATAAAGACAACATGTTTCGGAAATGGTTCTTCCCACGCTCTTAAAACCAAAGTGTTGAATTAACACTTTTAAAAAGTGCAGTCAGTGGCAGCCATAAAGGTTAGATTTAACAAATAAAATAAAACAAGATAAATTGATAATGTCAAAGTTACATCTAATTTGCTATAACGTTGTAACTCCATTATGTTTAAATTAATGAATTGTACTTTACTAAGACTAGAGATGTCACATATACTTCACTCTTTGAAGTGTTTTATTTAACAATTAGTTTTTAGAGTATGTTCCCTTGTAACTACACACAGGGCAGCTCTTTAAAGTTGTCAAACTACTTTGCTGAAGACCATGTGCATTTGTAGAAACGTCATGGTGTAACGATCACTGGCATGTAAAGTCAAAAAGTGGAGCTTTCGAAAGATTTGAAAATGTTCAATCAAAAACGTCTCTCTAAATAATAACATTGGTGCAGTGTTGGCAATCATCATGTACACGCTCTCAGTCGGGCAGCAGCGTTCATCGTTTAGCCCGTTGCAGTGTTAATATTTGACCGCGCGTGTGACTGTGAATATTAAAGACGGAGCCCCGTCAGTATTCACAGTCATTGATGAATGCTTGGTGTGGGGAGTCGGTTATGTTTAACATAATATTTGACTTGACTCTTGAGTCGGACGACTTAAGCGGTTCTCGAGACCGGTATGAGTAGCACAAGAGCACTTGGTATGAGTGTTATACCGTTGGTCATTAAACTCAATGAGTTTTATTTAATACCCGCCACCATGTTAGGCTGGCATTGGACAAAGTTGTAGACAAAACGTGTTCGAATATGAATAATGCAATTTATGCCAGATCATAGTTATAACACAAGAAAACTGTTTTAATTTAATAATAAAAGTTTGGTTTGGCGGGTAAACTTGACGCTCTTCCGAATCTGGTACTGATATACGTTCCTGTCTGAACAGACGTGACCATCTTCCGTATCACAGTTCTTATTTTGATAAACACGCGGTATAAAAGGTTAAAAGTTTTCTCGAAAAGAAGAACAAAAAGGAGGACAATATATGTTGACTATTTTACACAATTTGGAAATTTTCGATTTGCCACCAGGCTGATTTGTGTACGGTACTACTTCAGCCGTCACCATAGTGATTGTTTTTGTTTAGGTTCGTCAATTTGTTTACAGGGAAATTACATCATTGGTAATTGTTGTATTTTATTTTCTCGAGAAAATATGGATTTGTGGGGTTGAATGTAAAATCAAATATCGTTCCACCGACGTGTTAACTATTGTGCGTCCGTGACTACTGAGAAAAACGAGAGCAAAGGGTGGCGATTTTTTAAGCTGTCAGACGAATCTTGTAATGTATAAAAACTCACACATTCAAACGATGGTCGGCTGATCATTGCTTCAAAATTATACATTTTTCCTAACATGAAGTAACACCTTGTGAAACAACTTTACTTGGGAATAGCGGGTATATACTTTCAGTCAAGTCAGTTATTTTGTAGATGTGTTTTACTTTCGTTTCCATATTTGCAAATTATGTTTTTGTATCTTTAACACAGCCCGTCAGTTATTTTGTAAATGGGCCTACAGTACCTTCTGAAAAGCATCTTTTTCTGTCTACATTATTATGATGTAATCGATCTAACAGCCAATGCATACGATCATTTGTAAGTTATCGTTGGTTGTAAGATCCCATATATACTATTTTCACTATTTTGCACTCGGTTTGGTATTAGTAAATTGAAGTTAAAGTTGTCTTCGTCGTGGTGTTTTGAAAACCACTAGGCACGGCAGTTGTTCTGCTCAGCAGAAGTTGATGCCATTTTCTGATTATGTTTGATTGGTGTCCAACTGATGCACACTGTATCCGGTATACATCATGCTTTATCACGGAATTGGCTCTGATTGGTGTGGAAGTGCCTTTTGAGATACTGGATCTTAGTTGTGCAAGGAAAATTCCCTGGGGGCGCTAGTCAGAAGAAAGACCTGCACATTACAACGTGCTTGTTGGTTGGTACCGAATGCAAGGTGGCAATGAACTCAAAGCCGATATACTAAACACCATTGCCGTTTTGGGTATATATTTGTTCGAGCCTTTAAGAGGCTGTAACTCGGTGTTGTGGTCAGGCCAGTCCATGGTGACCGTCCCATTTCGGATAGTGGAGAAGAAGGGTCGGGGATGGAGAGATGAATTTGGAGGAGGTGGTCGACTACTGTATTTTATGGTTGATGGCTGTCATGCGCGGCCATCTTTGTCTGGTTTCTTGCACACACTATTGGGATCACAAGATCACATTACCGTTTACGGAAAGGGGTCAGACTAATTTTACAACTCTCTCAATGCGCTTTTCCACGATGAGTTTTGTATGGAAGAATAATAAAAAGGATTGTCTTTGGAAATGTCTAGACCTCAGAGAGATAACGAGACAACAGTCAGCTAGCATAATTATAGAACTATCTAAATTAAGGTTACACACGTATTGTACATAAATAGCAGGGCATTATAGTGTGTAGACATCGAGCCACAAAACGCACTCCCTATATTCTCATACATTTCCTCCGGTCGTATCGTATACATTACACCACGGGCGATCTACATTTTAGTCAAAAGGCCAGCTCGACTAAAAAAAGGCACACTGAGCGAGGTGTGTAAAGTAACACCCGAAGAAACAAGCCACTTAATTAGTAAAAACAACAATATCACCCGGACAATTATTGAGGTGGGCCTTGGGACCAATGGAAAACAACTGGTCCCCCCGTCGGGGGGTTCACTTCCGGAGGTCACAGTGACGACAATTTCGGATATTTATCCCACCTTGAATTATGAAGAGACACAGTTACATGCTGGTGTGCCAAGGGGGCTTGTGTAAGGAACGCCGGGAACCAGGTGTCGAAAATAACATTAAGGTCATTCAATTACAAGACAGGTTCAAAGTGGGCTTGTAATCCGCCCCCCCCCCCACCCCACCATAAAAAGGAAGCGAAACTTTTACAATTGTGCACCACGTTCTTGTACGACAAGACTTTCTTATTTAAATTTAAAACAAATGTATATTATGAATATGATGAATGAAACACCCATACGGACCTTTTCGAAACAGCGGTTTTAGTTTATGCCCCAGGCTTTAGCTATGCCAGTTATTTGAAAACGTGCGTTTTGGGTCATGTGGCTTCAAACAGGCTGACAGAGCATTAGCCCGGAGCCCACGCCGAAAACGTATTTTCGAAAGGGCCGATTGTGTCTTCACATGCTTTACTGAGGAAAAATGGCAAACGAAAAAGTAAACGTATATCTATACGTACATTTTGCATTAGATATAGGAGCCTTGCTTTGCAGCTTGCTATGACCCCTGGCCCCTGTGGAATCTTTAATCATATCGATTGCAGTCTTATCAATACTCTAGCCATAATATTAATCTAATTCAGGTAATCGATTTACATTCCTAGAACAAAGGTTTTCTGTTTGTACACCGTTAAATAAGAGGCGACCGCGATTAATCTCTGGAGACAAGGTACGTGAGCAGAGTGAGTGAGGAGGAACAAGAACGAAACAAAAACATCAGTTGTTGTTTTGGCAGCACGCTGATTATTCAGTCCATACATGTACTGATCCTCAAGACAAGTGTTTCCGTATAGGAAGAACTGTCAGAGTTTAAACAAATGGCATATATAGGCCCCCGAAGGCCCAAATCACATTTACTTATTCTGATCGCCGTAACCAGAATAAGCCCGATTGAGTTTGCACAAAAACCGCGAGATAAATCATATAGTTGCAATTCAATTGTTATGCTGTGGTTACTGTTATGCATGAACCTTTTATCTATCTATCTTTTAACATATAGCATTATGCCGATTTTTGTTTTAACTAGGACGTGACCACAAATTTTAAGGAAGTTCTCCTGTTTAGTCGTATTGTTGATTGACATCTAGATCTTCCAAAAACATGGTTTACTTTCTCTTTCATAAATTTACATTTTTTGTTTTATAATAATAATCATGTTGCATATGTCACAAGACGTGGCAAATGACAATGACTCCAAGTCATTAGAATGGTAAAAATTTAATATTCATAAATCATAAATTCATTGATAAAAGAACAGCTTGTTAGTGAAGATAGTTATATTTTCAAAGAAGTTATTGTTTTCTTTTTTGATTCCGTTATTCAAACCGTGTTTGTAGGATGCGTTTGTAACACCCCAACATTAATATCTTGTAACCTAGACGACATTGCTTACCAACATTTTTTTTGTCATTTTGTTGATAGGGTTGCAAAGTATAGAAAACGAACATAAATATAGAAAAAAGAAGAAAAATACAACCTCAATACAAAAAGTATAGAAGGAAACCTAGTTATTAGCCACATAACAAAAACAACAACAACAAAACTAAATTTAATAAAATCAAACACTTAAAAGTTCAATCTTTTATACATTAATTCTGATTTAGCCCGCAGTAAAAAAATTCCTCGAAATGCCAGCATAATAGAGGTAATTACTCAGTTATAGGAGTTGCAAATGGACAAAAGAGATGGCGGGATACATCAGTCATTTTGCTAGACAGTGATCGAGTGCTCAGTTTGGAAGGACAAATGCATACATAATTTGGAGTGTTCCGGCCAGATTTTGGCAAACATTAGAAGCGAGCGGGTCCGGGCGCCGGGGTGGGAGGGGCCCACGCGGTTTGTTTCCGTGACCAAGCACAAGGTGGACGTATTAACAAGCCCGGGAACTGCGTTGGGTCGCAACCCAAGTTCTTTCTATTACGACTAACTCCTTGTTTCGTAGTTGCTGCATGAAGAAAGTGGCAGTGCCCCGTAGTCTCATTGCACCGAGTGTCCATTTTGTTTGTAGATTTATTACTTGGAAACCAGTAAATGTGTTGGGAATAACTGATTTGGATTTGGCTACAGCTTTCCCTAGACCGCAGCAATCTAAGGCCACAGTCATATTTCACTGTAATATAAGTCCTTATTAAAAGCGCAACACAGCCAAAATTGGTGACCAACCCTAAATTGACTCAGTTTCGTGGTAACCTTCCACTTTCCGTTGACTGTTTGGGCTGAGCCCTCTGCAAATATAATTATTTGTATTCTGTTAAATATCATGATACGAATCGGGAATTGCAACGTGGGGGGAAGAAGCCAAAGATGTGCTGTGGTTATTGAGCAGGTTGTTGTAAACCATGAAGTCGTGTTGCTTCAGGTGGTATCTCTT
>JAUELU010000010.1:3438410-3455967 GCA_032357145.1 Evasterias troschelii
TGTCTTGAGGTTTGCGGGTATCGCTCATGGGTAGAACGAGGCATGGGGTGTGTTTTAACGGGAGGGGGCGGGCAACTCCCCTTACCGCCGTGCAAACGGCTTTATACGTTAAATACAGTTGCATGTATAGTCATGTTATGTGTCATTACAAAAAGAATGTTGATAAAAATCGTTCACAACTTGTGCTTTTAAATAATGCCTTTTATTGCGTGCTGTCACCTTTTGTTGTTATTAAGTCGACTCAGAAATATGATCATTCTTATTAGAGTTAGACACCCAGTTTAGATCAAGTCATGTTCGTCTAAAGGTATAGTTCAACTAAGCGCTGCTGTGTCATGGATAAAGGAATACTGCCGTGGAAAACTTTCTCCAACAATTTGCAAACATGTTTAAACATGAAAAATAATGAATCATGAGCCAGAGCAAAAACCATTGATATCCCAAACTGGATGTGCACTGTTACATATCTTATTGCACTCAGTGTTCAGTTTGTACACATTCTCGAGCAATGATTTTTGAAACAAAGCGCTAGCATGACGCAATGTAAAATCTACACGCATAGGTATGCCTTACGTTGACGACATGCGGACGCGAGCGTAAATGCGTCCATGGGTAATTGATACGAACAGAACATAACACAAATAAATAATCATTTTGAACTGTCTATTCCTGGCACTTACCTCATACCCAAAGACTCTTCGACATTGCACATGAATTTTTTCTCAAATTTTCAAAGACAAATTTTGCATTGTTGCTGCGGACGTGATAGTCCCCAGTGAACGTTGAAAACGTAATTAATTGCCATGTTGTAGGTTTTATGTAGTATTACGTGTGCACTGTTTACTACAAATTGAAATGTTTTGACGTTGCTCACGGAGTGAGCGCCATATAAACCCCAGCCCGTCCGCGATATCAGTTAACTGCAAACCACGTAGTTGTTTGTTCAACATCACTCCAGTGTAGTGTTAGGTCTAACATTGCGCGGGTTTTGGCGGCTCAAGTGACCGCAAACTGGAGCCGCGTTTCGATTGTGTTTTCTTAGTGGTATGTCTGTTCGTTTACGTTGCCCCTCGGCACCTGACGATAACGTTAACAGACAAGAATATGAGATGCTGTAATGTATGTTAGACAAATTTGCAAATTACATCTGATAAAGGGGAGCGTTTTGGGCGGTTGTAACTATAAGCTTTGGTCCATCACACTGTACCATAACTGCCGGAACAACTTATTGCTACCTCGAAAGCATGTCAATGCCTTGTCGCAAGTTTAAGAAGTTTCAATCACAGTGAGGGTAAATAGTCACTGTTGATATTGGGGAACGAAGACAGTGTCCGAATTGCGGCTACGGCTGTGGCTGCGGCTGTATCGCCGCGTCATCATGCGTTGAAGAATCGCCCGTACTGAAAGCAAAAGGAGTAGCCTTAGTCGCTAATTCGGCCACGGCCTCACCAAAACAAAACTCAACTTCAACGAACATTGATCACAGCGTGTTAACCTAAAGACCGTCCCCAAATTAAAACCACTGTGCAACAAGCTGAGGTTAAAATGGTGAACATAATCTATTCCCTTTTGGCGATCCATAGGTTCTCTAGAACAACTCGGCCACCCGACTCATAAAGTGTTTTATATTGTGAACATTTTTTCCCTAAGATACAATTGGGAGAGACATAGCATCATGGACAGAGAGATGTCAACATCTTAAGTGGTAATTCTATTGAAGCAGTCGTTCATGTCTATGGTAGATTACCGAAATGTAGACAAGAGTGCAACACAGCCGTTGTATAATTTGAACGTGCTCCAACCGTACATTGACTCCGAAAAGTTTTTTAATCTACAGTGTAGAACTAAAATGTGAAGTAATAAAGTCGCTCATTTCCCAGAGTGCCTATGGACACAATACGCGTCACTTGTATAGTGGATTTAATCGTTAATCACGGTATTAGAACCCGCCTCTACCGACGCTTACGTGTGCTGCGAGCTCCACCACCAGTCCTTCGTGACTCGTCTTCGGGGGAAAACTTTCCAGGGAACGCGGCTTCCTGATGAATTGAGAGGGTTAGAGGTGCACGAGTGGGAAATCCACCAGTCATTTCGACTGGTAATCAAGGGGGGGAACCGCACCGGGACCGGGAGCGGCCCACTTTCCCCGGCGGCTGCCAGGCAATCAGCGGTCAGCGAGGCGAGGAACACTCGCTTGTTGTCGGTGGGTTCCGCACCGTGGGCAGGCCCCTCAGTTGGAACAGGTACTGTACTCACGACTCGGCCATCCCAGGAGAGCCAATTGGAGTGCAAATTGTGAAATTGTTATGGAGCATAGCATTAAGGGCAACTGAAGCTACTATAACTTTGAAATAATTATTAAACGTCTGTAATGATGCTTGATTGTGTGTATATTAATGCGATACAAGTATTTAATCGCCAATTATAATCCATTATAGAATTAAATGAACCATGTCTAATTGCTGGTTTCACTGTAGAGTTGCTGACCTTCACAGTCTGTATTTAAGTGGTATTTTTTAGTTAATACGTGCTTATGGGATACGAATTGAATTCAATGAATTGCAAAGGATCCTTTTAACTATTGTTTCGTTGAGTTTCCTCATCACCGACAAATGGCAGGAAAGCCTTCCATAAGCAAATGAATTTCACTGGTGACCGTCAGCTCTAGCCGTTCGATCTATGTAAAGACCAACCTATGGAGTCCCCAATATTACAGACCATTATACTTTGTTTCAAGCGTAAAGGCCATTTCGAAATCAGGGTTTTGGTTTTAGGCTCCCGGCTTTGGCTCCGTCCTTCTGTTTAGAGCCCCGTACCGAAAATGCACGTTTTCAAAAAACACAGACAGAGCGTAAAGCCTACTGATCCTAAGCCGAAACTTCGGTTTCGAAAAGGGCCATTGATATCTCGTTGGATTGCTTACCGGTAGGTTGGTTTCCTACGAGAAAAAAAGAAAATTGTACCATTACGAGATTACAACGTTATAGTACAACGGACTCTTTAGCCACGAACTTGCGCATTAAGCCCTCCCAAAACGCTAACCATGTTTACCTAAGTTCAGGTCTTAATTAACGGGGGGAAATTTGTCCAGGATGATGGTATCCATTGCTTTCAATAATGACATTGTCACGGCAAAGTGATTCCTTAAGGGGTAAGTAGAGGGAAACGGCTCCCGAATGTCCTCCTTTCGAAATAATAATCATACAGTATTATTTGCAAGGTGCAGCGCATAGGAAATGTAACACGAAGGCGATTTGGTATGGCGAGCAGGTAGCATCAAATTACATGCAGTCTTCATGTATTAATTACACCCTGGGTTTAGAGAAGGGGGTTGAGCTGTGTGGCTTTTAATATCTGAACTGTCTCTTGTACCACCAACTCATTCACTGGGCCCCCAAAACACCATCGTGGTTTGGGGCCTTCATTCAGACGTGTTTGCCGTACACAAACGGGGCTGTATAGAAGAGAACATACCGGAACGTGTTGTAGGAAGAGGATCCGGTCCGCCAAACTATATCCCCACTCTACACACACTTGTACTAATACGATTTCATCCAAATTTGGTCCGAGTGTAGTGGTATCAACTACAAGCGCTTTTTAGACTGGAAGCTATTCTTACAGTCTTTTGTTGGCTGACATCTTTTGGGTGTGTAGATAAATCATAGCAAAGGGTAATTTAATCCGCACCAATCGATGGGGGTAGTACAACACGTATGTTGCCAAAACGCGCAGTAAATTTAATTTCCACCCAATTAAAAGCTTCGTGGTGTTTAACAGTATAGAAACTCAACAACCGTGGAGTTTGTTTGGGCAGGGTTTCATTACTGCTGAGAATAAATCAAAAATGTCCAAGACTTTTTTTTGCTTTATTTCATTTTGTTTCTTCATGTAAATATTATATATAGACGGACTACCGTTTCTCATCAATAACGAATAAAATGCCTTTATCACCGAGTGGAGGGGTATGTACAGGAATAATAAGTAGTAATTTTGTAATAAATTCGGTAGGACTTCTCAATTTCAGCCCCAGTCTTCAGTCCATTGAAGCACTCGATTATTAAGAGGGACTTGTTTAAGTTGATATTGGATTAGTCTCTTAGCGTGGTGGTTAACTGGCCGTTTATTGCACGCCTGTTGGCACTGATTTCCGCATTTCGTTTCTCGGTTCACTTCGCTCGATTTGTAAATCACGATTTAAACACCGACGTTTCGCTCAATTTCCCCCACAGACCGTCCCCCACTGAAACCGCAGCCAAGGATGCACTCTTGGCCTTTACCTTGAACTCTTCATTTCAACCCGATCGAGGGGCCGTCCTCCCGTCGATAATTTGTCATTTTACTTGTCGGCATGGTGCCCTTTTTCGTCTTGATCCTGGAGCCACGCGAAATGAACTTCCCCCCGTTTTGTTTCTCGATCATTACACGGGGAAACGTGCAAAGTGAAAGTCGCAGTCGTTAGCCGGCAATGAGTTTGTTACGAAATCTGTCACGTACGGTGCGCTCCAACTCTGGCCGGCAGCCGCTCCAACCGTCGGCAGGCCCGGCTCCCTCGCTCCCAATTTCAATTATTTACATAAATAAGAATGTGCACCATAAATTTCAAATTATTTTCCAATAAAGGCGCATAATTGTTTTTCTTTACTTCGCTTTTCTGTCGGAGTGAACTTGACGCAGTGAAAAGTGTACAAGCACCCATGTTGAGCATAATGTTGTTCTTTGCGCCATATCTATTGAGGGGAACTACAGTTCAATGTATAGAAAACTTATTGTTGATGTGTGATATAATAATATTGAAGTAATGATACTTACATTTTCGGGCGGTAAATATTTTAATACAACTTTACTGGGTTCTTTAATCTTGCGTTCTTGACGAGTTACCTCGTTCATAACACGGCAGATTGTGTGTTGGTTTGCGGTAACACCATGTGTCTATCTACTTGCTAGATAGATTTTGTTTTTTGAGAACTTGTCTTTCTATTTATTCTACTGCCGCGGAGTAGATTATTCGGAATTTGGGGACTTCTTGTTCTAAAAAGAACTGTTCTGCTTATTAACTACTACCTGGGCGGGAGGTAGGAAATCGACCGGGACTACTACTTTCCCTTTGTGGGTCGAGCGGACTTCTTTACCACAGCAGAGTGTAGGTTTCGAGTCCCGATCGTGGCACGTGAGCCTTCAGCAAGGTACTTTACCACAGCAGAGTGTTGGCTCGAGTCCCGATCGTGGCACTTGTGTCCTTCAATTCAGCAAGGTACTTTACCACAGCAGAGTGTTGGCTCGAGTCCCGATCGTGGCACTTGTGTCCTTCAGCAAGGTACTTTACCACAGCAGAGTGTGGGTTCGAGTCCCGTTCGTGTCACTTGTGTCCTTGTGTCCTTGTGTACCATAATTTCTTTGTCCTTTGGATGGGCCATTACGTTGGAGGTCCCATGTATACTTGGATTGGGTGCATGTCACTTGTCCTTGAAGAGTGGGGGTTAGCCCACGTTTCTGGTTAACATAGCATTGTTTCCTCAGGCTTGCAAGCTACTGTGATTAAGTTCACTTAAGAGGCTTCCTTGGTTTCAATAACAATGTAAATAATAATAGAAACAGTCATAACCCTGTGAGACACCGAAATTACATGACCGTATAATTTGCTGTTTATCACAGTACTTCTCAGACCTGTTTTCTTTAAGGAGTTTTCCCATGTTGGCAGTGATTGTTATTTCCTTTGTTTATAATCCTCATAGGGGATAAAATAAGCCGAAAACAAGCCGAACGTCATCCCTTTATATCAAATACAAGCTGGTGTAATCCCAGTCCACGAAATAAAAGCTGGTATATGAGAGAAAATCCTTTAACCACACACAAAAATGGGGAAAAGAAATGATGAAACAAAATGACATCAAGGGATTGGTTGCCACACACAAAAAAACAGCGCATGTAGGAGACTGATACGCAAGGCGGGAAAATCCACCCGGCGTGCGCTCGCTGTTTGTTTAAGATGCCTATCATGATCTTGGCGGGGCGGACTCCGCCGCGAAATGCAATCACAGAAAAGCTTCACTAATGAAGATTTAAGTCGGCTTGTTCTTATTATGTGTCTGTCCTCAAGAGGAAGACGGATCGGATAGAAGGAGGTGGGGATGGGAGAGGTGGGGGGGGGGGGGGTTGAAGAGACTCACTCAATCAAGGCCGCGGCTCAATGAGGAATTGATGGGGTTAGTTGGGCTGTCGTCAGGGTCGCGGAGTTGTCACGTTTATGCTTCATACGGACTATTCTTGTGTGAATCTAGGATTAGGAGTGGGGTTTTGTTTAAATGTAAATAATAAAAAGAAAGCTCCTGCCCCTCGTGGGGAACTTTTCCATTGTGAGAGCTGAATCTTGATTGGTGTTTTTCCCTTCTTGATAAACGTGTAGTTATTGAGTGTGCCTGGAATGTATACTACAGACAACCCCTTTAAACATTGGCACATGTCACTCCTTGCACTTATAACAAAATTTAAATTAATATGAAATTATGTTTTGGAAAATTACAGATGCACAAAACACGGGGGAAATATTATCCACCTTGAGTCAATATAGGGACTGTACATTGCCCCGAATGGTCCGGAGAATCTAATGTGTCTATACTCGATCTAATTATATTAGTGGAATACGGCAAAGCGTTAAGCTGATGAGACTAGAATATACAGCCGGGGTGTGAGGAACGGGACGAGCGGGGATACCGTGTTTGGACAAGTCTCGTCCCGGGTGAAAGCTCCCTCATGAACCGCGCTCTGACAAATCGAATTACGGCCAGAATTAATGGGCCAGAAATCTCTCCCAATGTGTTTGCCGTGACGATTAAATCGCCGACTCTGGCCAGCCTGCCGAGTCTTTAGCCGCTAAGAGGCGGTGTTAAAGAAGGGTTTGTCATTGTCTCTGAGAGGATGAATCGATTCATTTAGACTTTTGAGAGAAAGGGAGAGAGAGAGAGAGAGGATGCAACAAATGCAACATCAATTAATCTTCAATTTGATGCAAAAAAGACAAGATGTTTTCATAGTCAATGTCAAGTTCTCCGGGTACACGTGAAATAGCACCACGTGGTTGATTTGACACCACAAGGTACCAGACATGCGCGTGGTCTCAACATATTTATAAACACAGCGCTTGATCCGAATATGCGATTTAGTCTCTACCATAATAACACTCATCTTGATTTTCTATCATTCAAAATAAACTGGAACCAAATAAACTGGCCCTCTTTTTTTACAATAATAAAACAATGAAAATATTTTTAGAAATATGGTTGCGAACGCAATATTGTTCTGCTGCATATAAGTACCATTTTTAATAAAAACTTAAAACGAAAGTGATTAAACAAACAAAAAACAAAAACCAATAAACAAAACAAAGTGTCCACACATGTTAAGCCTCACGATAAGCCTCAACCGACGTAATAATAATACAAAATATATACGGATACTGTCTGACTTACAAACTAGATTGTTAATAAGAGGAACTGTCTTCCAGACGAAGATTATTTCTATAACGAGATGAAAATGTCCATGCACGTGCACAGCAGGGTTCCAAAGTTCCACACGCTATAGATTTGTGACAACATGGATTGACCGATGGCGGCCGGACCGTCTTTAAAGACTCACTACATTATTAATTTTTCCCTCAGTTCTTCCTTCTTACCTCAACTCTAACCTCCTGAGACAACCTCCACGCTTTCCCGGGATAATTTACAAGCCCTGAGCCTGTATTCCGCAACCCCCGCGTATACAAAAGAGCCAATTTTCGGTGCCGCCTCCCCAAGTCTAGAATAAACAGCCCCGATCAATTTGAAATTTATCTCGTAATATCAGATCAACAATATTGTGTACCAACCCTCTTATATTCTTAGAGCCGGGAGTTTCCTAATCTGGACGGCTACCTTGAGGCTAATTAATCCGAATAAATATATCTGTCATTTCCAATTAAATATATTGGAATTGATGTGCCAATTTCACTGTTTAGCCCGTGGTAAGTAGATATTTATATAAATGCGCGACTAGATATTACATATATCATTGCAATGAAGTTGTGGCTGCACGCCGGAAGCCACGCAAAATGAACTTTATTGTGGAATATACTTCTTGGTTGTAATGAAGTTTTGTAAAATTCCTCGAACCATAAATTTTGAAAGTTTCAAAATTGCTTCGTGGCTGCGATCTGTGCACGTTATGTCCAATCTAGATTCCAATTACTCCCCAACACTGTGAAATATTAACCGACCCAAGTTATATTGCCCGCGTCAGTAAGACCGCCAATACTAAACGAATTTCCTACCCAATTTAACCAAATATCACATCTCATTAACCACAAACGGCTGTCTAAGTTCTCCTCAACACAAATCATCCAACGCAAGAGTCTTTGGCGATTTCCAAACGGGAAATTTCGTCTTACAGAACAAAACAAAACAGAGATATGGCCACACAGAATCGACCGCTGGCTATTTTGCAAGGCTCCCCCGAGTGCAACAGTGACACATTGGTTATCCGTCAAGTTTGTTGGCAGACAACCATGAAAGAAAAATGACGGGGTCGCGTCTAACGTTGTACGCGGTCCGCACTTAGGCGTGTCACGCAGTAACACCGACCCCGACTCACAGTCTCTTACCCGGGTTCATCATTAACTCACTCCCGCTGCTGATTCCAACTTCGTTCTGCCTTGAAAATTCAAATCAGACAGCATTATCCCTTCCTGTAAGAGTTATCGCCATCATTTCGTTGATTTGAATCTCTACCCTGAACGTGGATATCATGGGCACGGCGGGAACCCTCCTCCTCGCTCATTACACTAAACAAACTAGAGCAGATGAGGTACGAGGAGAAGCAGATCTCGTCATCCATCATGATTGGCTTTTTGTTATTAACCCTAGATCGTTCCACTCCGTAATGGATGGGTTAGGCCTTCATAGTTATATTCATAATTACCGTAATCTTTGGGACTAGTCAACACGAGTTTACAAAAAATAAGTTGAATCGTTAATTTTTTCCTTTTTGAACTTTTCATCTGATTGACATAAATTCAACGATGATCCATTTTTATCTCTCGTTTCATAATGTAGGCCGTTCGAGATTGCAAAAGATCCCAATATACAATTCACCCAGCTCGTTTTTGGTTTGGCCTATTTTGTGTACTACCATACTGAATCCTTCAATAAACCGTGTACACGCTAAGAATAGTCTACTAAACCTGAACAAAATCACATTAGATAGTTTAAAAGTCTGAACAAGATTGTTGTTCCTTATTTTAACAATAAGAAACGAGTGCACAGCTTTAGAACTGGGACATCCCAAACCGTCACGTGGAACCATGTTGCTTTTGTATAGCTGTACCAGAAAACCTTCGTATGTGTTTGTTTATTATTCATAAACATTAACAAATGTTTTCCTTGACATTTTTTAAAAAAATTGTTCGATCAATGAAACTAGATCCTAGGTAATCAAGAATAACCAAGCTGAAGTGAGACGAAATGAAAAAGGAAAGTCATAAAGTTTTATTTAAGTTTGGATTGTTTTCGAACACAGTAGTTTGTGTTTAACACAGGGCAAAGCGTTAGACCATGCGCTTACTAACTTTTGGGGGAACCACTTTGGACCCTCATAGGCATATTGCCTTTACGTCTGAAGAAAACAAACTTACGCTCTTCAACTAGTCCCAATGTTCGAACACGCGCGAGACTTACACAGTCTAAAACAGTGTGACGTTGACAACTTTGACCAATCTGACTTCAGAAGTGACGAATTGGTTCATGTCAAAATCCGAAATCATATAGCAGCTCGGCAAACCGAATTGACGTTAATTTGGACAAAGTACAGTGCATGTCACAATCAAACGTATAGGCTAATGCACGCTTTAAAATGAAAAAGGGGGTGTCTCGATGAATGTGGATTTCATCGTTCGCCATGCAGTGTATTACCGGTAATTCATTTCGACCTGAATAAATAACTAGTTC
Organism: Evasterias troschelii; assembly: GCA_032357145.1. NCBI lineage: Eukaryota > Metazoa > Echinodermata > Asteroidea > Forcipulatida > Asteriidae > Evasterias > Evasterias troschelii. Next base: position 3,448,385 of record JAUELU010000010.1, read on the forward strand.
CCCATTCACCCTATCGCATTGATTTTCCGAATAAATAACCAATAACAAATATAACTCACTTAGGCTGGCCAGGTTTCGCCAAGGCAGCCGACCCAAATGACGGACTTACTTTTTTCTATGTGATTTAGGAACTAGTTTGAACGAGTAACTGTTGCGCCCATGCACAAAACTCACAACCGTGTACGAACTCTTTGGTTTGCTGACCCTATGGAGGGAGGGAGGGCCTTCCTATGCGCTTCTCGTGTTTTGGGGGTACTTTTTCAACAAATGCTGCAACTGGAAAAATGTAAGGGGTAATGGGAAAGTATAATACAGCGGTAAACCTGATCTCCTAAACCTTAATGCCGGAAACCCGACTTGTACATTAGTCACAACATCTCGAACAGAGTCGGGTATTGGTTTCGTGCGAGTCCCTTGTGGAATTCATTACGATTGAGTCATCCCGTCTTTACGTAGTCTCATTACAAGGCTGCGTATACCAGCTATCACGAATGTGTTTCTTGCATTTGTTACCGTTCCGTGCGTGCGCACGTTTTAGCCCGACTTATCACGGCCGGGATGCGTTTTGGCTCGAATCGGAACGTGAGGAAACCCCCTAAACTTCTGTCATCCATGCACTACATGCCGGTGAGTACCGGTTTCAATGTATACATTGTTTTCATTACGGGTACATAATGACTTGTAGACTATCTCACAGGCGAGTTAGGAACTTGTACTATAGTCACGTCCGTTGTTCCTCCTACAACTACAAGTGAGCGCGAACGGTAAGATAACGTTGGCGGTCATAGACCGCCGTGTAATGGTCCCGAAGCACGGGCCCCGGTACACAGGTGAACTTTTTCCCCCCTCTTCTCTTGTTTTCTCGGCTCCCTGCCATTTCAACGGATTTTTGTGGCCTGGGTTGATGAACAAACGAATGTGTTGCGTGGACACGATGGAAGGGTCCCCTTAACTTCGTCAAATGTGTCCTGGGCACGTTTCGGTGACGAAGTGTTAGAGATAGATTGCTACACTTGTTACAAACTGAATAATCTGAAACCTGGCGATGTCAGGCGTACTTTTTTTATTTCTTCATTGACAGAGTGCAGTTTTCATTTAGTTGTGACACTGCTCATTCACGGAAGTCATTGTTATCGGCTTGTATTTCTTCTCGTTGCGCATGGTGAAACTCCGGAGTGTACAGTATACGGTACTTGCGTGTCGATGTACAATCACACCAAACCGTAATAACTAGGGCACTTAAATGGTTTTCTTTTATGCGGTGTGATTAAGAATAATTGCAACTCGTCTCAGAAGTGCATTTTACACACCTCCTCCATGATGTTCTCTATAATGTTTATAATCAGTCTGTAGATAAAATCAGTTATTCTTTCTCAAATAACAGTTATTACGGCAATAGAATCTGTTACTTTCTTGGAATTGAAAATGTTCCTGATGATAATATTGGATGAAAATAAAACTACTTTAGTTACGGACGAATGAACACCAGGCTTTAAAGGGTATGCAAACTATTGGAAAGAGTAAAACAAAATAATTGTTCACAGATTTGCACACAACTTATAGCTACATTGTATTAAGCTGGTCATGGTATGAAACTCCCTTTAAAATAGTTTTGCTTGAAATGCAATCGTTTTTCAGAATTCAGTAAAACAATTAGTTTTGATCTTGCAAGTTGAAAACTCAATTTTGAAAACAGTGAAATATTTTAAGATTTGTTTCATTTTGTTTCTTCTTGTGACTCCAAAAGCCGATTTAGTTTAATCTTTCACAGTTTTTTTCTCTTCATGTTTATGTTGGGTCACATTAAGTGTGGATACTGGTCTTTGACAGTTACCAATGTTACAAAAGTGCTTTAACATATTATGCTGTGTCAATTCAATGATTTAAACAAATTTTGAAACAGTTTGTATTCGCGTTTCTGCCATACAGCAGATTGTACAATTTCCCAATCCAAATAGAGGATATTGTCAGGATTTTTTCCCAGTGAAAGTTATGGAAGTAAAACAAAATACAATGATTTTCTTCTTTAATATAACGATCTTCATCGTGCAGTTTCACTCAGGGTTCTAAAACTTATTTTATCGCGAATGCAACAGATTCTTGTATCGAGCACTCGCATCACGTCTCACCCTCGTACTCAGGGGGGATTGGTGACAAATTCACTAACAACTTCACACTCGTTCGGACCCGCAGGGCACGATGCGCGCCTGACAGCACTACATCAAATTTGAGTCCACCGAACAATGGCGCCTTTTTCTCGAGGTTGCGTGCTTTGGATTCAGATTGCAGATTGCCCCGTTCCCCGAACACATTTGGCTCTTTCTTTTTTTACTTTACAAGAATCAAATTGGTCGAAATTGCATTCATTGAAGGAACTAAGGGTGAACTTGTGACCCCGTAATTTTCTCCAACATCAAGCAGGGACATTGGGGCGGGGATTCGGCGTCGGGCTTCGGGAGTAAGCTTGCGGAGGGGGGAGGCAAAACGCGGTCTTTTCTTATCCGAACTGCGGGCGGTTTTGAATAACATGGAAAAACACAAAGGGAATCCGTAGGGTACACAAACGGAGGGCGGCGGGAGACATCCGAACCGGGTTGGGACAGCCTGGACCGGACCGGCCCTGAATGGTGCTTTGATGGGAATTCAAAAGCATTCTGTGGTTTGCCGTTCCTAAGATCGTGTTTGTGTATTTATATCACATCTTAAAAAGTGACTATCAGTAGTATAGGGAAGTTTCGGTCCCCCGTCAGCCAATTGCTGCGTTCCGATCAGACGCCATTTAAACACGTGCTAACTCACGTATTGTTCACACGGTCGTTTTTGGTCTTACAACATTTCATAAAATGTCTTCCTTATTGTTGCTGATAACAATAGCCATTATTAGCCTTTAAAAGCGTCAATAAAAATTGTATTCAAAATCAAAGTCTATTAATTAAGGAGTTCAAAAAGTGCAATACCTAGCACCAATATTATCCAATTTATTTTTCCAAGTCAACTTTATTTGATGAAATATATCGAAGTGCAGTGATTGTGTGGTTCGCCAAGGCCACTTACTACCGAACCTAAGAAGTTGAGTTGTTGTAGTGATGGTATATTTCGCCAACACGAAGTACTGAAAGTGACCTTCTTATCAGTATTAAGTTGTCTGGTTGTGCTTAACTATCTTACTTTAGTAAGTGAGTTTAATATGGCAGTTTCGTACCCGTTTGATATACAATCGGTCCTGGTAAAACTAGCTATATTTGTGGAATAACTTTGTTGGAAATTTTAAACAAGATAACAAATTTTAAATAGATTTATCTGTTGCAAACTGCTTACCAACCGAAAGGACCTGTGGTATAAATGCAAACAATAGTTAATGACCTGACATTTCGATCCGAGCAGAGTCTTTCAAGACTTTCATTTAGCCTTCGAGAAAGACTCTGCTAGGGTCGAAACGTCAGGTCAATACTACTACTATGCTTTGCCTTTTTGGTCGAAATGTTGTTACAAAATAAATGATAAGTTTGTTTTGGTTTTTGGATGGCCCAATTTAGAAAAGAGAGATCATTTAAAATCGGAAGGTTGTTAACATTTGAGAGATGGTCATCAGTGATAAAATGAAAATATATTTGAGAACAATATTGAAGTTCATTGAACGTCATAACGGGGTTTCCAACCAAAGAAGCACACTAATTCAACTCGACAGCATAATGATCCCGTACTTGGTGTTGGAAATCCTCTAACTGGAGCAGACGGTTTACAATATTTGGAAATGCTTTCGGTTTAGATTGTGACTGGCAGCCGTCATCGCGAAGCCCCCGAGCGCCGGATTAAAATTTCCATCCCTGTCATCTTCCATAACTGCCCCTGTCGAATGCAGCCAGCCATGTGTTTGAAACCTGATTTCTTCTTTTCTGATGTTCCGACATTGCCGGGCGAAAGGGAATCATCGGTAATCGCCTGAAGACCGAACGAAATCCTTCGCCAGACCTCATTTGGGGGCTCAGGCAGATTTGAATCGACGTGATCTAAACGGACCATGTTATCCCATTGCCAGCATCATTAGAGAGAACCATAGGTTCCCGACCTCGGTGTAAGTTGACGCACATTCGGGGGGGAAAACGCGCGATTAAAAGTTTGTTCAAATTGGTATAGCAATTCAGGTGATTGAGTTTCTATGCAAGTTGTATCTACAGTTACAGCCCAAGTTTCCCTAAACACAGCAGTCCCGAGAGCGCGAAGTCAAATGTAGCCGATGTCGTGTCAAGGGACCATTTTTCGCCGGTAACCCGAGCCAAATCCTCAATCAAATTCAATCAAATTAATTTGGTTTGCGCGGCTCGTATACGATGTCGGGATCATTAGGTGACGAGCCTGTTGTGCGAGTCTTCCAGCACGGAAAGGGGGTTCAACCCTCCTCTAAACGCGGGTTAACAGCGGGCCCCGGCCATCACCGATTGTTGCCATGTTTGGTCTGACGGCACGAACTGGCGTAACCGGAACGGGTCGCTCCCCTCGCGGGCAGATGAAGCACAGGAGCGCCCGTAAAACCCTCCCCGGGACCGGCTGCTTTTATTACGCTGGCATCCAGTCGCGTTTAAACATGGAGTTCCATAAGCTCTCTTCATTATCCGCGCCCTCATACATGCACCGTAACCGGATACCCTATTTCGCTAAACGTACTCGACAAGTCTGTCAGTTTTCACACAGCACTGTCGTGTCGGAAGTCTTGGGTATAAATACGGACTGTCCCTAGGTGAATATACGGCAACACTCTTCACTGATAGGCTACGTGATGTATTAGTTGTTGATCTCCAAATATCCTCTACATTAATATGATTAGAGTGGACACTTTTGCCCTTTTTCTTGTTCCCCTGGGACGGGTGAATGATCCACCGAACAAGTTCCTACATGGTGCACGACACGCATTACACATGTTCATTTTACGTAATGTGTATTTATTGGGATACCTTACACTTCAATCCATCCTGTCTGTTAAATTCAACACTTTTTCACCCCCTTTTTCCGATGGGTGCCTATTTCCGTAATTAGATTTTTTCTTCTTAAACGAATGTTTTGGGAGACGTGAGGGAGAGTTAACTGCACTTTAGACCCAACGTCTACGAAATTTATTTGGACAACTAAACATTTTGTTGTACACTACAGCTGTGACGTTTAAAAAGTTTGTTGTAGATGTTTACACTTAGTCTCGTCCTTTTTGCTTTGTTTATTGTTTACTGTCTTCAAGTTGAAGAAACAACACAAGCCATTTTTTATAGAAGCGTAAATTCATATCAATCGAAATCAATTTCACATTTTAATTACAACATTCACAGTGCCCCTGTATTACACCCGTCTCCTTGTGACTATTTCTATTCTATTCGGGCACACTGCGTTTTCGTATCGAAACTGCAATTCCTCATGTTACTTTAGACTACATGGGCAACCCTTAAGCTTTTGAACTTCCAGCTATACTCGTGTTTTGCTATACCTGTGTGCTATACCAAGAGTGAATATTAGTTCTTATCATACCAAAACGGGACCCCATAGACCCCTTTCTAACCCCGCTTTCATTTCAATAAGTTTGAATAGGAGAAACACCAGAGTCCGATTCTATGACACTGCTTACCGCGGAATTCTGCTCTTACGGCCAACAGAACTATGTGCTTTAAAGATTCTGCGGTAAAAGCACAGCCATAAAATTGCACTCTTAAAAGTTCCGGGGCAGAATTGACCCTTATCCGGATCTCATGGAATATATTAGGTCCGTATGCATGACCCGGAACCTGTGCTAGGTTTAATAACCCATCAACGGGTCAAACTGACTCAGAATCCGTGTTCAAATCCCATTTTAGAATTATTTTCTAGGTCAGCCTGACCCGGATATTGGTGAGGCCCCCCGAGACCCGACATCCGAGTCATTTCTGACCCATGAGTTGTTAGATCGAGTGTGGGCCCAGATTTCTACACCATATTAAAGACTTAATTGTATGGGCATCATTTTGAAGCCAATGATATTTTGATCATTGCACTTAGGTAACGAGCAAATGAATTCTGTAAATTTATAAGGGATATACATCAAATTTAAATAAGAAATAAACTTAAACTTTGATAGTTAATACTCTTTGGATAAAACTTTATCAAACGTCCTCCTGATTACTTACATCCACGGTTTCCTCACCGTATTAATAACAGTTGGCACTTATCTCGCTTCTCTGTTATCACCAAAGATAATCGCGATATATACTCGCTTTTTCACTCGCTAGAAGTACCCACTCCACACCACCAAACACACTAAAGACCGAAGCACTTGTATCATCCGAACCTCGTTAAGGAGAGTTAAATTTTGATTAATTCAAAAGTCAGACATAATTAAGAGCATGTCTTTGAGTAACCCATATCGTCAAGATCAGATATTAAGTGGTACCTATAATGCTTATTAATACAATCAGAGTTAATGAGTGCTTTTGCTCCTCGTCGGGGGAGAAAAGGAGCTCGCCGATGCGTAGCGAGGGATCGACACATGCGACTGGAATATGTCACGATCTGTAATTTTGCCCATTCATTAATCAACGCCATTTTTTTTTTTTTTTTTTTTTTTTTTTTTTGCAGCGCCATTAATATTGCATGAAAACTGAAAATAGCATTCGTAACTGTGTCTCTACTTACTGTGTGGGAAAATGTGTTGAAGTACACACACATGCTATAAAATAAAAATGTAAATTGGATTGTTTCGGAAAATCTCACAAATTGACAATGGGATACAGTTGTATGTTTTGGGATCTCTTCACGTCTGTGTTTTGCAATAAGTTTTGTTGTATTTTTTGTTCTTGCCAAGTAATCGGTGGTTTGTTATTGTGAGTTGGATGTAGAGTCCACCTTACATGAAGAACGTGGACGAGGCTTCATTTAAAATGTAGCGCACTCCGGTTGGAATTTTTGCCGCACTCAAAGAACCACGCAACGCGATTTTGATGAATTCATCTTATGGCTGATCACGTACACGTCCTGTGCCAGTGGCTCGCGCGCTGTGGTTAGAGTCACTCACCACGAGTGTCGTATGAAGAGTTGTAGTACCTGTAATAATGACGTCTTGGTCCTGTCTGTCTGTTTTCCGATCAGTGGAATTATAGTGGGGTCTAAGTTCATGGAATTTTAAACTGACACTTTAGACACTTTTTTGTATCATCCAAAAAGTGTTAGCTGGTGGGAGACAGTGTTGGTTTTTCTCGGCATTGCCCCATAGTCTCAAAGTATGTTTGGATGGGATGGAGTTGTGAACACTCGAAAGTAACCTTGATTTATAATGCATGAGGTAAATTTTATTAGACACAAAGTAACTCATGAGTTACTTCATTTCTGATAAAAGTTACCTCATGTATGATCGAGTTACCCCATGCATTATAAATCAAGGTTACTTTCGAGTGTTTACAACTGCATCCCATCCAAACATACTTGAGGTAACTCTCATCAAACATGAGGTAACTCATATCAGACATGAGGTAACTCACACCAAACATGGGGTACCTCATAATGAGGTAACTCATCAGACATGAGGTATAAACTCATATCAGACATGAGGTAACTCACAGTAGTAATGA
>JAUELU010000010.1:3456067-3467196 GCA_032357145.1 Evasterias troschelii
GTAACTCACAGTAGTAATGAGGTAACTCACAGTAGTAATGAGGTAACTCACAGTAGTAATGAGGTAACTCACAGTAGTAATGAGGTAACTCACAGTAGTAATGAGGTAACTCACAGTAGTAATGAGGTAACTCACAGTAGAAATGAGGTAACTCACAGTAGTAATGAGGTAACTAACAACAGACATGAGGTACCGGTAACATGACGGAGAGAAAACTCCATGCCCACTAATTTCGTATACAAGCCACTTCAATGCTTTAGTCCGAAATAAAAATCGACACTTCACAACATTGTGGGAAATTCTAAATAGTCAATCAAGAGTTCAGTCTGCACTGTAATTTCGAGACTGAAAACTGACGACTGAAGTGATTTTTTTAAACATGAATGTGTAACGACGATCTCAATCGGTATAGACCTAATTTGTCCTAGTCGCCCGGTTGTTTGATGTATTGATTTATGTAAATTTATACTTTCAGTTAAAATCACTTTATTTCCACATCAATGCAGATACATGATGTTTGAAAAGAGTGCTATAACAGGAAATTATAAAAGGGAAAATTGAATTAGGAAAAGTACAATGAAGTACGAAAAGCAGAAGAGCGAAGACATGTTTGGCGGGGGGCGGGGGGAGGGGGAGGGGGGCTTTAACTGAAGCATCACATTAAAATAGTTATATGTTCACTCTTACAATGCTATGTGCCCCTTTCAATGTAATGGGTGGTCATGATCGATAGCTTGTCATAAATTAATTGAAAATATGCGCCTTTTCACTATTGGAGTGGCACCCGAGGTGCGGAATGACGAATGCGAAGTGCATTGATTGTCAAGTAGGCATTCGCGTTATGCAACCGTGGCAGTTTTGTAAGTGGTGGAGGGCGGTCGGATCAAGCCACGTAACCCACAAGGCTAGCTCACGGACTCCGTGACGTGGTTTGAAAATTTGGACATGGTGGTTCGAATCCCCAATGAGCTTTTCGGTTGTGAGCCATCTTTGAACGAGACGCTTTAGACGCTTCGTAAATCTTTGAATCAAAACCAAAAACTTACCAAAATGAACTCATCAAACTTCAAATTGAATTTATGTCACAAAAGTAAAATCAAATAATGTAATTGTTTATTACCTACTTTTGATAGGTTAAACATACATTAACTTAGTAAAGAGTTGTAACTGACTGAACTGTTTGAAGTTTTAAATAAACATTATCTGTTTTAAGCACATGGTCATGAAGTTTTGCAATCACCCGAGAATTCCAGGAAGATTGAACATTATTTTATCAAAGTTATTCGCGCTCTGTACTCACGCCGCACGTTAAGCTACATTGCTTACATCACACATCAATTTCTGAAAACTCACTTTTTCCCAAAAACACAACAGACGTACACAGTACCCGTTCACCTGAGCCTTGACACAAACACAGAATCATATCAAATTTGAACACCTGTGGCCCTGGGGAGTTGGGTAAAGGTAAACTCAGACCCATTGGCCATGCAGATCTTAGCGTGGGTAAACTCCAGTAGTGTCAGTTGGCAAACAGTATAATATGAGCGCTCTCTTTCACCCAACTTGTCCAGTATACTGAAGAATGTGTAGGGTGGGGGAGAAGGGCAAACATGCTACCGGTAGTGGGTGCATAATTCTCAACATGTCTCTTTTGATCTGGCGATTGCATGAATGGTGGACACTTATATTGAGTATGTTGTCAAGTTTGTGGCTGTTTGTGTGTCACTGACAGATGGTTGAGTTCAACACACAATAAAACATCGATGACAGTGGCGTAAAGAATGGAAGGATGAAACTAATGAGCATAGAATTGTACATCTTCCTTGTAATAGTTCAAAACAGTAAACCTTTATAAAATAGTGTAAAGTGCATGCAGTAAATACACAATCGTTTAACCACATTGCATCGTTTGATACTTACTTTGTTGCTTGTTATCGCATAACTTGTTTGTATTTTATTTTAAAATATTTAGATTTTACACACGCCATTATGTATTCTTATTATTTAATATGGTAGAAAGGGTCATTATTATATAATATTTATTTATTTATTTTTTTTTTTGGGGGGGGGTCAATAAAGCTTGTTAAGAAAAATGCTAGGCCTATAACTGGTAGATTCGACTTTTTGTCTTCGAAATGAAAGTTTGTTACTGTACTGTAAGCATCGTCAATTCGTTGGACAACCTTTTCAATGCAAGTGCAGTTGTGCAGCGTTTCTTGTTACGTCCGATATGTCACCAATCCAGAATGAGTGACTGTTCTCCCTTGAAGGTATTCAATGAAGATCAAATTTTACTGCCAATAAAATAATTTCAAGATTATCCATATCTTTCAACAACCATTGAATAAGTTGTATTGAATAACCAATGACTTTCACCACCTTCCTCCGTGCAAGGTCGGAGATTCGAGTGTTAATTTTTCCAGTCGATGCTCAAGCACATTAATGGTCATTCACAGCAGCTGGAGGGAGTAAAGGGAAATGCGAGCCCCCCGTACCAAATTAACCCAAACTTCAATGGGGTCTTTGGAACGCTAGGTGGCAGCAAACAAACCGGGTAAATTGCTGACGTAGTTCTGAGCTTGCGCACATTACCGAGAACAATGGATTTACCAGGTTAGTGTGCTGCCACCTAATGTCCTCACGTGTCTCCCATTTTCCTTCGTATATTATTGGCTTTGTTCTTTAAATGGAAGTAGTTAAAATAAAACTTAAATAATGTTCTCGACAGTAGATCAGATCTCATCGCTACTCCTCAAAAACGTTAACCGAGGCGTGGGCCGATTCTCATACAACCCCCCCCCCTAACAGACAAAAAATAGTTTTTTTAAATTTATTGGCTGATAAACAAATCAGTTGATGGCCAGCCACGCGGAATACATTGAAGACACGTGGTCTGGTCACTTGTTTCTAAGCTTGATTTCACCGTGATTAGCATATTAATTGTGTCACTATTAAATACGGCTCCAGGAATAGGATGCTTTGGTTTGGCTACACTGGCCCTTTTCAAACCACTGCTGCGGCTTATAGGTTTCGGGCTAAGAGGCTCCCTCAGGTAATTTTGTACACGTGCATCTTCAGTACAGGACTTTAAAATAGCTGGAACGAGCCTAAACCGGAGCTCACACCAAATAGTGTTTTCGAAAAGGGACACCGAGTATAAGAAAAACAAAATGGCTGCATGCTCCATTAAGAGGAGAAGACTTTAGTACTCTGATTGCTCGAAAAATATTGCTCTGCCTTGACTGAGGAGCCTACTTTACCTTTACAGGACAGATTACCAAAAAACACAACAAAGTTGGAAGACTTCACTCTCGCAACACGTGCCTCCCATTCAACCCCATTCAAACAAAATAGTTGATTAGTGCTGGCTGCCAAATTAATATCCAGTCCTCGTTTCCAGTGTTGGTCTTATTCTTTCAGCGATATTGCTCGCCGGACCCCTGGTGAACAGTACCTTCATATTATGACGAAGTATCGTGGATTGTTCCAAGACGCTAAAACACACACGCAGGCACACCGTGAAACGTGGGCTTCCTCTGCCGTGCGCCGCGGCTATAGACTTTGCCTTGCGCCGCTGTGATGTTTCGCTCTTTCGCACGGGAACAAACTCATTCAGTGACAACCTGACAAAGAGCGCTCCACTCGGGAGAATTGCTGTTAATTTTACAGCAGGAAACAGGGCCAGAGACGCTTGTGTACATTTTTGAAATTGTTTTGAGCTGGAGGAGCCGACAGTGTTTTTTCCTGGGCTTTCCGCCCTTCTTGAGTTGGCACATTGGGAGTTGTCTCGATAGGGGAAGTGTGGGGAACGGTTCGTGCTCGGCTACTTCCTTTTGGGGAATCCAAGCCACAATTATTCCGGGCGAGTCTTACGATGTTGTGTATCGGTTCATTTCACCAGTTGCTTAGTAACTCATGGTAAAAAGGCCCATTTGTTTTATGTATTTTGTTGGCGCCTGTGGGCATCCGTCATTTGTTGTATTCCATATCTTTGAATGTTTGAGAGGTTGCCATTGTAGGAAAGAGGTTTGATACAACAAATTTATGTTCCAATCTACGTATTTTTGTAATAACATTTGTTTTGCTACATCATTTTATTTTAAAGTTAATATGGAGGAAAGGAACAGCTTTCATTGTGTCTATAGGGCATATCCATCATGTTATTAATTTTTTTTAATTCAGAGTTTATCCTGAATGTTTTTTATTTTGTGTCGTTCTTCACACTAATGTGTTCTCAGGTCAGACCAAAATTGAGTCATTTTGGCTTGTTGGTGCGGATGGCCTTTGGCTTCAGCCTCAACGCAGTGGCATATTAACATGCAACTGCGGTGGTATCGCTGTATCTACAACAAATCACGTCATTTCAAACGAACCACAGTGTGTTCACCCCCTGAGAACGAGTACATTGCTATTTGTGTATGGATACACCTAAGTCCAAAGCTTGTTTGTGTGTGGGAGTTACAAGATACGAGTTCGAGTACACTTTGAGTGTAATAGGCATACTCAGTGTAATAGGCATACTATCCGACTACACGGTACAATAACTCTGAACCCGAAACAATGGCCTGAACCCGAATTCTAAACACGTCTAATTACTTTGGTCCACCGTGTTTCCCGGTTGATTTCGAACTCCTTTTCACCCAATTCCTGCCTCAGTGGGTCCCCTAACATACCCAGAATCCGCGTCCCACTGTCTTTATTTAAACCCATTTTCGAGAATGTTTTTAATCACTCTGACTCAACTAACAAAACATAATGATGACGCCCAACCGGGTCAAATAGGAAAACGCATGTACTGACTCTTTCCGGCAGGTCAAATGATTTTACAAGTTGTCCGAGTTAACAAAAGAGAAAAGAAAAAAAGGGTTTCCCATGTGCCCATTTCAAAAAAATGAAAACATCCCCTACATGACGCATGCAATCGTTCAGGACGCACCACAAACTTTAACGACTTCACATTCTTCTAAATACCCGCACACAACTCAAGCAACTCAACACGATAATGCCATTAGTGATGCAATTTCTGTCGCTCACCGTCATGTCTGCCTGCTGTCGACAGTTTTGAAAACACTATTATGTCTGATGTTGGAGTTGTATTATTTTCTGCCTCGGTGGAGACTCTTTAACGATGGACTTGCTCGCAAATTAAATACACATCATCCGTACGTACGGATAAGCACGGCTCAATTCTGAAACACAAACAACTCACCCACTCAAAAAAGACTATTGCAAATCCGCAAGATTTTGTTAATGTTTTGTTTTTATTTTTTTAGGTCCAGATTTTTTTTCGATACACTTTACATCGTCAGTCCCAACCTTTTTATTGAAGCGTGCTAGATCAGTCAACAAAAGACACGGATTGAAACCGAATGAAAAGCAAACATTAATATCGATTCGAGAAAAACCCCGTTCCGTGAATCAGAATTTAATCTGCTTTTGGCGTAATTTAGTTCGTCGTTTTGAACCAATATTAATACGACGTCAACACACTGGGTATGTACACCTGTGAAATCGCACACAGAGACTATACACCTCGTGCAAGCATTTGTTTTTTTTCCGAACTGATGCAATTTTCTGCTTGGGTTGAAGGGAGTTTTGTGATCGTTTACAAACTTTGTTATTGTAAAGTTATTGTACAAGTAACAGATTGTGGTCTGCAGGCTGTCTTGCCCCCAAGCAATGCAAACAATGGGGACAACTAATAGAGTATTCTTTGGTTTTGCAAAAAGTTTTTGTTTTATGTTGTAACTGATAAGAAACATTTATATTTTGCAAAAGATATTTTCAATTTAATGTTGATGTGTTTTGTTCTGACTTTGTAGGACTTGGAGACTCATGGGGAAGCCGGGTACCAATGTCGCAAATAGACAGTCTGGCCAAGGAGCTTGGTGCACATCTACTCCAGGTAAAACTGAAACTGTCACTATTTCCCCAGGAACCAGTGAAATCCAGTAGTCAATGTCCATTCTACATCTATAAGACACTCCTCAGTGCTCACTTTTTCAGGAGGTTAATACTAACAATAGTTATCCTTTGCCCCACAGGGCCTAAGGCCGTTTTCGAAGTCACGGCTTTGGCTTTGGACTCGGTCGGTAATTTTGAAAGTCCCGTAATGAAAGAGTATACTTTCAAAATTACTGAAAGAGCCCAAAGCAAGAGCCTATAAGTCCAAGCCGAGGTTTCGAAAAGGGCCATACAGTTAACAATGGGGGACTGTTGGGACGCTGGGTGGCAGCAGACTTACCAGGTAAATCCATTGTTCTCGGTAATGTATGCATACTCAGAACTATCTAAACAATGGAAATTTACCTGGTAAGACTGCTGCCATCAGCGTTCAAAGGTCTCCCATTGATCTGAGCTCGGTTTTGATAGAGCCGCTTAAGCAGACAATTTTGCTTACAAATTTGTGCTTAGCAAAAGTTAGCAGGGATACCAGTCACAAATGGTGCATGTGATATGGTAATTTGGCTGGTACCCATATTCTGGTAAGACTAGTTTTGTTGTGCTTAGCTCCTTTTTTGTGCTCTATAAAAGTTGGTCTTGGAGCTATACATAAAGAGCTATTGATTGATCGATTAAAAAAGGTGCCTTGGATCAGTACCAAACTCTATAAAATGCAAACAAATTATCAATTAAATAAACTAAAAAGAAAATAGAAAAAAGTCGAGTCCTGTTTTGTGACTCTGTACAGTAATATTACGAAGGAAACTAACAAACAATGGCTGCACTTTGAATCGAATTTCTGGGACAGCAAGTGCCAGTGTATAAATGAGACGATCCCCTCACCACCAATGTAATGCCTCACTTCTAATCATTGTCTCTTGCAGACACTGGATGGATTCATCTTCGTCGTGTCTCCAGACGGCAAGATCATTTACATATCAGAGACGGCATCAGTACATCTTGGATTATCACAGGTAAGGGTAGTACTTAGTTGACACTAGGTGGTGGTACTTTGTGCATTGCGCTTGGTACATGATACTTGGTACTATGTAGTATTTTAGGCACTTGGAACTTAGCACCTGGTACTTGCCACTGCTTAGAACTGGTTTAGTAATTGGTGTTTGGTACTTTGTATTTGGTGTATGGCTAGTGCTTGTGATCCTCGGTGCTTAGTATTTTGTATTGTGTATACTTGGTACATGAATCTTGAACGTTGTACTGGAAACTGTTTGTACTATATAGGCTGCTTAGTACATGTTTGGTACTTGGTGTTTAGAACTATACCATTTGGTTGGTGCTTGTGCTTAGTACATTGAATGTTGTCCTTGGTGCTGGATGCTTTTCACTTCTCATGTTGGTGTTTCGTAGATGCTGGTACTTGATACCTTTGAGGTATAACCCTTATACATCCCTTAAGGAAATTCTACAGCACTCGATAAACCACTCAGTTGTATCATACTGAACCTGTAGAGGTCCCTATTTGATAGGAAATAGAAGGAAAGGTCGCAATGTATTTAACTCTGAAGTGGGTCAAACAGAAACTAGTCCAACGCTGACAGTGCACTATTGAGAAATGCTTTCGGTTCAGTGTAATACGCTGCTATGGTGTGTTTTCATTGTTTGAGAGTGATTGATCAAAGCGAGCTCTGAAAAGAGCCATGTTGGTCTATTATTATGGTTTCGAATTGCATGATCTGGTTCTTCGTTATTTGGGATATATTATTGTTAAGAGATGACTGCTGTCGTGCGTGTTCTTCGTCATTACTTCGGTATAACGTTGAGGGCGCTGGTTTGGTTAAGATGAATGAAGTGTGTGATTGATGATAACAACACTTGGTACGAGAGAAATCTGATGACTACAAACCGATGATTTAATCAGTTAGATCCAGTGACAGTCTTTCATTAATACTTGTGTAAAACAAATAGACTTTCCCAGTTGCTCAGGATGTCGCTTTAACACGCCAGTTTTTGGAGTATAGTTTCACGAAAAGAATGACAGGTTTTTCTTGTTGAGATAGTGATGTTTGCATCAAATTCTGATTGACTTTATCATGATCGTAATCTCTATAGTATCTGCTAAATCACTAGTTGATAGACGGCCGTTCAAGTATTTTTGGAGCTTCAAACTGTGTTTCAAAATAGTCTTTCAACAATTTCGGTTGAACTAGAACTGAACTTCCGTGTACATGTAGGATTACCATTGTACACGCTGATCTCCATGCACTGTGCAAACTACCCGCTTGATGACTAGTAAGTACCCGCGGGGTGTTCCACAACAAAAGAAAGTGTGTCAAGTGGACAAGTCGGCCTACATTCTACACCCTTTTCTGTTGGGAACTGAACAATCCCCCTCACTTTGACCTTAACATTGTCCACAACCACAAAATAAGAAAGACTCTGGCATTCTAATCTAGGAAAAAAAATATACGTGTTTTTGTTTTGTTCATTTGGTATACACAGAGGGTCCCTCCATATCAGCTGACGACGAGATCACGTGTGAGTTGACCCAATTTTACTGAGAGCGAAGTCAAACCAATTCAGATCAAGGTCGCCAAACAATAGAGCCATTTATGCGGCACTCGGAGGTCTTAAAATAGAATTTTTAAACAGCGTTTTGCTGGAAGTGGTACACTAGCCCGGAGACTTAACTGATTTTACTTTTGCCAGAGAAACGCCAACAGTTTTGGCTCTCTGGGCCCAATTTCATAGAGCTGCTTAAGCAGAAAATATTGCTTAACAATTTCCAGAAATGGGCAGGGTACCAGTCACAGAATGTTCATGTGTCATGGTAGCTTGGCCGGTAACCTTATTCCGGTAAGCAGAATTTAGTTGTGCTTTGCTAGTTTTGTTCTTTAAAGCAGGTCTATGAAATTGGGCCCAGGTAATACTCTGACCCCCCCCCCCCCCCCCAAGAACAACGGTTGTGAGGAATTTAGTTTTTGTACTCTCATACACTTGATGTTTGTGATTGTTTTCACTCTAGAGTTTACAATACAAGAGATGAATCATGAGTCGGCACGATGATTAGCACAAGCCAACATTACGAAGAGCGGCCATGAAGAGTATACTATCTGGGAAGCTCTTCATTTCCATGTTTCCTTTCTGTGTGTCTTTATGAACGTAAACGAGTACACATGTGCTCTGCTTGTGGTTCGAATCATTAGCAACTGTTGGTACGGTTGATGTTTGAACGTTCAGTGGTTTCGCATATCTCGAAGTTCGACTGGTACCTGCGAGGTTACCAATGATTTGGATGCACCAATGATTTGGATGCACCAATGTGGAAGGCCAAAGCATAATGAAATTATGACTATAATGTTAAAGTGTACGATTTATGACTGTTGAAAATATTACAGAGTTGTACCCTAAATGACTGCCTCCAAATTATCTGAAATTTGACGAAATTTACACCATCGGAGAAGCAATAGGACTAGGTCCATGTAGCTACATTTTACCCATGTTTACCGTAAATGACACAGGGGGCGCCCTACTAAAATCACTGCTGCTGTTGCACATTCACTAGATGTAAACTCGACCGTCAAGTGTCATTTATATACAGTTAATTTAGAGTGTCTCTCCGATTATGGCGTGTAATGCTTCCCCTTTTCAATTTCAGTACGTAATCATTTAGCATGACAACTTTAAAGCATAGTTCTTCCGATCGGAACAGAGGCGAAAACAACGCGGCTTTCCTGCTGGACCAAACGGTGGGACCCGAGCGGAAGTTACCCGCCTCATGCCCGGTGTCTGCCGGTCCAATATGCCGCACGCGACCCCGTACGCTCACCACTTTTTCCCAAAATCTAATACGGGATAAATAGTGAATTAATATGCAGGGACTGGTGCTGATCACATGGCAACCATTACTGGCTGGATTGTGCCAGTATACGTCCGCGTAGAATGAACTATATCATAATATCCCGTCACTATGCCACTAAGTGAGAGTGTGACACTTAAAAGACTAATTGAATGCATTGACAAGGATTTGAGTCCCGAGACTGACTAAGAAATCAGCCGAGGAAAGATGGTCTCACCAGAGGGTTTCCCCATGCGTGAAACGAAAATGGTGTTCGGTTTAAAAGGCTTTCTATCGTAGCTAGCAGTTTGGAGCACCGTGGCACATGGTGTGTGTTCATCTTTTGATTGCACGGTCTCTACAACGGTTGACTTTGCTCCGTCATGCGTACCGGGCAGCCAGTGGCTCTGTACTTTCAACGGTTTCTCTCGCTGACTGGGCAACATGTACAGCCCTCTACTGTTTTGCCAGCGAGGCTGATGTTGAGCGAGCATTTTTTTCTTCTTCAAGAATCACAGACCATAGCCTCTAAGCCGGAAAACGCTTACACAATTGGGGGATGGAGGTGATATTGGGGTTTAATGTACCGTGGGATAAGTCGCAGGCAGAATGTAGGTCAGCCTAGAAGTGAACATAAATATTGCCCGTTGGCTGGCCGATATCTTCGGGGAGCTGCAGTCGGGGCAGTGTTTGCGTCAACATGGGTTAGGAGAGTCCACGGTGTTCCCTCCTTGTGATGATTCTGACGGTTCGTTTGGTATCCCCACTTCATCCCGCCAATCAATCTACGAGAGAAGGGAGAACCTCTTTAAAACCGCAGCCGTGAATGCCCCCTCATGACCCACATGTCGACGGCCTCTCCCTCGATCCCCCCGGTCCCCGAACCCCCCATGGCCCAAGTGCCGCTCAATATTACGCACGGCACGCTGGACCCGTAGTCATGGCCCTCTCTCTGGGCGGAGAAATCAGGTCATACTACTGGCCAGATTATTTAATAAAGTGCACTATTTATATTGACGCCTTCAAATTAGGTTACAAATTGGCTTTGTTGTTAAATAAGATCGTTTATGTCTGTATGTTTTAGCTGTGCGAATGGGCAAAGCTTGTAACGACGGACAACTGTGGTTGTCCGCATAATCATTGGACGCCATCTTGAAGTAGGGCCTACATTGGTTGCTTTATGATAACTCAATATTAAGACTATGGATGCATCGTGTCTTTGTTGGAGCATATTACTCAATGTTGATTGCACATACAGTGGACATTGTAACGCAATAATAATTTGATGCATTACTTATCATCTCTGTACTGTAATAGTCGATTCTCTTTAGTTTATTAAAACATTGTAATTCGAACACCAATGACATGTATTGGGGCCCAAAATCAAAGC
>JAUELU010000010.1:3567732-3583424 GCA_032357145.1 Evasterias troschelii
TGCCCCAATGTTAGTCAGGCCTGGGTTGTTTATACATATTTTCTGTTTAAAGGCACTGGACACCTTTTGGTAATTGTCAAAGACCAGTGTTCTCACTTGGTGTATCCCAACACATGCATAAAATAACAAATCTGTGAAAATTCGGACTCAATTGGTCATCGAAGTTGCAAGAGAATAATGACAGAAAAACACCCTTGTTGTACACATTTGTGTGCATTCAAATGCTTATAATAAAAGGCTTCACTGAAGTATTTTATTATTTTAGTGAGAAATATACCTCTTTCTCAAAAACTACGTTACTTCAGAGGGAGCCGTTTCCCACAATGTTTATACTATAAACAGCTCTCCGTTGCTCGTTACCAAGTAAGTTTTTATGCTAACAATTATTTTGAGTAATTACCAAACGTGTACAGTGCCATTAAAAGTTATACAGTTTCAAAAGGTTTAAAAAGGTTTTGTTAAAAAGCATTATAAAGGTCTGCAAACTGCATGGTCCACTTAAAATCCAATCTCTCGGCCAAATACATTGATTCCGTGGACGACTTTTTGAAATCACCCGACCGCGTTCTGTCAAAGAAGCACATCAATTATATCTAATGTTGTAATGATTCAGTTCCAGTATGACATGTCACGTCCAATATATCTAGGTAAGCTCGATGGAGTTCCGGGACCAGCTAGACTAGATCCGAAGCAAAGTCAGTCCCAGCCGACTGGTTGCTCGCTGTGCGTTAAAGGTGTATGGGGTTTCACCATGTACGCTATACTAAGTTCTTCAAACAATCCCCGAATGATGATCAAAGGTGATCCAATTAAATGTAAATACACATAATCTAAATGCAGTAATGTAACAGAATATGAAATAATAAAAAAAACAAAAAAAACAAAACAACAACAACAACAACAAAAACACACAGATCTAATTACCTGTGAATTAAATTTTAAAAAAGTGATTAAAAAACCCCATATATTTCATTAATAAAATAGTAATACAAATATATACAAATAAATAAATAAATGCAAATGAAAAGAAAGAAATAATTTCATGAATAATAGACAAACACATGAATACAACAAATGAAAATAAATAAGTAATAATAATCAATAAACAACCTCAAAAACAAATGAAAAAACAGATGAACAACATGTTTTGAGAATAAAATAGATTGAAAGTAAAAGTCCTAATAAAATACAATTCATAAAAACTAAACGATTAAATGAATAGAGTGGAATCATGAGTGTAACATAAAATGTAGCAAAAATGAACGAAATGTGGTTAAGTTGATTAAAATCAGTAGGCCTATACACCTCTGAAGAATTCCTTTGGGGTATCATTTTCACAAAAAGATCCAAGTAGTAAAACGCTTCGCCTTAAAACGTGTTCTACTGTCACCCTGAAAGATTGCATTCCTTGTTGTTTAAAATTGGGTTTGGTGGGGAATACTACCAAGAAGAAGAAGGTGGCCTAGACCGACGATACCCTTTCGTGCTAGTAGATTTAAAAAATACAGTACATGGATATAACTGAAATGGAGACTTACGTGAAAGTTAATCCACCAATATCTTTCTATAACTTCGTGACTTGGTACTTCGAATATAATAAGACAGCCAGAGACATGATACTGCGTTGGGGCGGAGCTTTTAATTATTGTCATTTTCAAATTAATCGAAATCTCAAGACAAAATGAGGAATGATCTAACTTGTAGAAGATTTTCTCGTCTCATTTTTTGTAACAAATTAATAATACAGTTTTGTGATGTACTTTCAAAAACTGCAAATGTAGTAATAATATTATATAAAACAGTGCTTTGTAAAGAACAGCATGTACTTGTGAAAGGCAAGCATACAATTATTTGATTCAATGTGTAAGATTCGTACTGTAATATTGCGATATACCTGTTGCGGTATACTACACACTCACTGGGCTTACGCAACACTGGACAACCTGGTGATGGTTTACGACCTGTCCTAGAATACGGGTCGTGGGTTCGATTCACGCTAGGAGGCTGTTCCTCCATTTCACTCTACACATATCAAACCGTTAATAACCTAATCCAAATAAAATGTTCACAGTTTGACTTATCCCTGCTTTTAAGCAATACAATCCTGGGATTTTCATAAAAATGTACAATCTCTAAAACCATTTTCAATGCACTGTTTATTGATTATTCATATTTGCCTCTCGCGGCCACATGAGGGCAACCATCTTTCAACTTCCCCCGAACTCTGACCTCATTACAACTCGGTCTAAAACCAAATACATTTGAACTGGTTTCATACGCTGAAATGATGAACTTACTGCTAATGGATGCTCCGTTTAGTTCCAACCGTATGGGCTGCATACTGAGCAATTCCCCTAGGGCTGGGTGACGCATTATTGTTCTGGTTAGTTCATCAACTATACTGCTAACTTAGGCGACAACCATTCCGTATATACAAGTCGAAGTACGTAAAGCACGATTTTCTTTTCGTCGGCATTTGCATATATATTTGCGGGATGAACTGCCTGTACTCTTTAACTGGGGGTATGTAATACTTTCCTCGACTGTCCTATAGTAGGAATGACAAATTCGTGTTCGTTCAAATTTAGTCATGTCACGTGCAATTTTGTCTGATTGGCTGTACATGATGACTTCAGAGTGAAGATTTTCAGATAAATTTTCGGCTCGTGCCATGTGTTCAGGACTGTGATTCTTTTCGTGAATTTGTCCCTACTATTTCAAAGGTGGACGAGAGCCTTCGTGAAGGGCCAGCACTGCTCCCGGTGCCAGTCTGATTGTTGCGTGTTTATGATCGATTGTCTCTAATACCTACACATTTACGCTCTAGACTACATGTTGGCCTCCAGCCTCGAGTCTAGTCATCGACTCATTGCACTAATGGGGGTATTAAAGTACAACCTTTAGTACAGATTGTTCCTGCGAGCGCAACACTTAGTGTCCTTTAACGGGCAGGATTTCTGGTAAATTGTACAAATATTGACTGTAGGTGCAAGTGGAGGAACATCAATCTCAGCTGAAATCGAATTCACACGTGCCTGCTGTGCCTTCTATTGACTGGTACCCATGAGGCTGCTTTGAGTGGTGTAAAGACCCGTTCTGATTCAATAATTTGCCACAGGTATCATTCGGCCTGCGATATGGATGGTGTTAATGTCCCCCTTGTGATATTGCTATAAGCCAGTCGTTTCGTGCATGACGTCAGACTTTTCGAGTGTCCATATTGTGGATTCCTATTTCGTCAAATAACATTGATTTTTATGTTGCGTAGGCGCATTGTTACAGTTCATCTATAATCCGTTTCTGGAATTCTGCAGCCCGTGCATACAAATAATTTATTAGACGGATCCTTAATGACCGGGTATCGCTTAGTGG
Source organism: Evasterias troschelii (assembly GCA_032357145.1). Taxonomy (NCBI): domain Eukaryota; kingdom Metazoa; phylum Echinodermata; class Asteroidea; order Forcipulatida; family Asteriidae; genus Evasterias; species Evasterias troschelii. The sequence continues at coordinate 3,571,105 of JAUELU010000010.1, forward strand.
TGGATAAATGGTATATTTGCCATTTGGAAATGGGGGATTGGTTGGCTGGTACATAAACCATACAGAAACTCGATAATCGGCTTTCAAACTAAAGTAAGCTATATGCATTACAACAGTATTAATATGAAATTGTAAACTGGTATGAATAAACTCATCCTCTTCCCGAAACCTTACACAGATAAACTAATTTAAAGGTCAATGTAACCGGAATGCCTCTACCAAAATCAATCAATCAAATCCATATTGCACTGACGTCACGCGTGCCTTTTTGGGAGTCAAATTGCGCAGACAGATATTGCTGACCGTGTTAACGCGCGCGCGTTGCTTAAAGTGCGCAGAGTTAAGACACATGAATGGAGTCTTATTCCCAAAATGAGGCTACCAATATTTTTTGCGGTTGTGACATCAGGTAATTTGGTTCATTATCCAAACCGAGGCTTGAAAGGAACACGTTCCCTTATCTGCATAAATTCTTTCATTGTCCATAACTGCTGCATGCAAGACACGTGACAGTTGATGCTGTTCTTAGCCTGAAATTTCATCTTATAGAGGGCAAGGTCATTTCATTTTGGGAAAGGGTCGACCTCGTTCCCAGGGTGTGTCGAGCAGTACGAGGTTGACCGCTCCCTCACCCTGGTATTGGATCATTTGCATATCCAAAATATTTGGATACGTATGCAAATTAGAAAAGTCTGGCTGATTTTCGAAATTCATATCTTCGTAGTCTCGTGGTCCGGTACCAGATTTAATAGCCTGGTTTGTACATTGGTTGCCGGTCGGTTAATATTGTAAAGTCATTGTCCAACCAGGGTCCAAGTAAGAAGTTTCCCTCCCAGGGTTTACTATTGTGGTTGGAAATAAAGTAAACCATGGGGACGAGGTTGAGAAAGGGTGTTTCCATAGGAAATCTGAACGGGGCAACAGAGGCCATTGCTTCCACTGTCTCAATGTATATCCAGGCCTGCTGCTGTTCGTATGATCAACATGTATGAGTCCGATCCCTACAGCACAGTCATCTACATTGTACACCGTAGTTCTGCACATTAAAGAATCGTAGAAAAGCAATTATTTTATCTAATTCGAAATAAGCGTTTGCAATTACCGGTTTAAAACGAAGTCCAATGTGTGTCATAGGGGGGGGGGGGGGGGGGAAACCGAGCCATGGCAAGTTGATTTGAAATTCATGGCCAATACTCGGAAGGCCTGTCTCTTCAATCAACCCCTAACAAAGCATCCGATAATACTGTTCAATGATGGGGCGTCACGCATCCTATTGAAATCTGATAAAACAATTGATGCCGCATTCCTTTGAAATGACGCGAGTCATTATTATGAGAAACAGAGAAATGCTGAGTGTTTTCCTTTATTAAAACGTGCCATACGCACTACGCATTCATATACATCAGTTAGAGTAACAAAGGAAATATTCTGAATATTGGTCATTTCAAATGCTTTAATTGGGTGAACTATTAACGGCACCTGTTCTGATACCTTCTCTAATTAGCAAACAGAAACGTTAACACCCAAACAGACCAACCAGCAAAGTATTAAGAGAGTTGCAATTTTCTGGAAAGTATAACAATGATTGTGATTCATGAGATTTTGTTGACATTCAACCATAGCCATTAAAGTTGGATACAGAATTGGTAATTATCAACAAATGGTGAACGTTGAGGCTTCCGTTATGGGCCAAATTAATTATTAAAATATTATTCCTTGATTTACATACACTTTAAGTACGCTTTCAATTCTGCCGGTGGTGTGGTTGCACCTTGTTGTATAGTTTAACAGTGATGACTTTGCGTGTTTAAACCAGACTATGGCGCAATGAACCCAGAACGCTGGCATATGCTGAACTTTCGATGTTATTTTCAATTTTGAGCTTATACAAAGCGTATTCAAGCGTATTCAGTTGGACGTATACATATTGTAGTATTAATTTACACAAAACGTTTTCATAACGTTTAGATAACTTTACCAACTTATACCAACGAATGCTTAGCATGTTGCCGTTGTTCACAACGATAGTATAACTTTTGTATGCATAGCGTTAAAATGTCAAGGTGTGACAGGGCTTTTATTCTTGATGTCAGGAATGAAAAACAAGTTGACATTGTGTGTGTTACTTTATAGGTAGTCATTAATTGATGCAGCGTGTTTGAGCTATACAGATAAACCCCTTCCCGGGTCAGAATTGACCCAGGTGGGGGTTTTGACCCTTTTCTGAGTCAGTGTGATCCGGAATCCGTGTGTCAAACTAACCCCAAAGTGTTTTTTAAACAGATACGGAACCCGAGTCAAAGTCCGACTTTTGTTTACCGAATCCGGGTCAACCTGATCCATAAGTGGGTCATCCACATGTGACCCGAAATCCGTATCATTTCTGACCCTGGAGTCAAAGGGTGTACACGGATTTTTGTTTTCATGGCAGTCTCACTTTTTGTTTAAAGGGACACGTTGCCTCGGATCGGGCGAGTTGGTCTACAAAAGGCGTTTGTAACCGTTTGTTATAAAATGCATATGGTTAGAAAGATGTTTTAAAAGTAGAATACAATGATCCACACAAATATGCCTCGAAATTGCGTGGTTTTCCTTTTACTTTGCGAACTAACACGGTCGTCTATTTTGTGGAGTCAAACATTTGACTTCACAAAATGGCCGACCGTGTTAGTTCACGATGTAAATGGAAAACAAAACAAACTAGCTTGATCCCTTTTGATGCAGTAGTGATTTGTATAACTAGTCTGGAGGCCGATAATCAGGTCACAAATGACACTTGATGCCACCAGCACATTTCAAATAGTACCTTGTACGCGCCATGTACTACTAACACGTGTATGCTGCGAGAACTTATTCATCATAACGACGCGGCTTGAGTGTACAGTCTTGCATCCCCACCCAGCACAAAATAAATATCTGTTCAAAAATTTCAAGAAGCAGTAGGATTTTTGCTCGGTGACCGAGCGCTTATTATAGAAATATAGTAGAGTCGATCAGCTTCTGAAACAGTCACCATAGCACGAACAACGACTCTCGGAAACTCAAGTCGATGCCGGTGTCTTGGCTCACAAATTGAGGGGGCCGGTACGGTTAATAAAGATGACGCGCTCTATCGTCTCATAGTCAATTCATTAAGGGAGTATAACACTTCCGGAGATTGGAAATTAAGCGTGCGCTCGGTTGCTGCTAGATCGGCGGTACGCAGTTGGACTTTCAGCCCCGTGTTTGTCTCGCCTGTTTTGGGAGGAGGGGAGTCGCAACGGTGTCATGGTGATATAACATGGCCGTCGGCATTCGCATTTCACGCTTAAGCCGTCATTTTTAACAGGCATCTGGGGCTGTCGACAGTCAGCACATTTTCTACCCGAAGAATCATAAAGTTAAGGTAATTTATTCATCGAATGTTCACTTCAGACGTTAGTATTCACGGCTGTACATGCCGGAATTGAGTGGGTTTGAAAATGTTTGTACGGCAACGATCTTAAGATAGTTTAGTCTAGTCACTGTTCACACATTGTGTTGTAATACAAAGCTACTTCAGTGTAAAACTACCCTGGATAAGGTCTTTAATTGAACATGTTTGAGAGTTTGTGCGTGAGTTGACTCTATAAAATGGACAGCCCCAATATTGAGGGAGCTTTTTTTAAGTGCCGGAACACAATTTTAATAATTTGAAGCTAACCGGAATGTCCTTATTTAAAAAGCTTAACGATTCGACCACAGAAAGGCTTCTTGAACTCAGAAAATACAAATATTTGATAGACTAGGCCTAACAAAGTGGTTCGACCTCTCCTTGGACCTCTCCACGTGCATTTTAATGACACACGAAATGGTGTTAAAGGCACAGTTCACATGACGTTGAAATTAATGGCAATAAAAACTTACTTGTAAGAAGTACAGCAGCTTTGTGTAATGAATTTTGAGAGACTTATTTTCAAAGTGCTACGCTTATGGAAAAATATATCACTTTTTATTCCCCAAAGTTTGAATCTGAGAAGCGTTTCAGAAACGCTTCTCAGACTGTGTATTCCTATGGGGAATATTCTTCCTGCGTGGAAATATTCGCCCCGGCTTTTCGGTGATGTCTCAAAAACGTGACCACCCTTTGAAGTGAAATTTTCACAGGTTAGTTTTATTGTATGTACCCACATTTGTATAGGATTAACACAATCAGTAGGCTCCAATTACCAAACGTATATGCAGCACCTTTAATTCAATTGATATAAATTTGCATTGTCCATGGGAGAAATGGTTGACCTGGATGACTGATCAGTCTGACCCCAAAATGGTTAGCATCTTTGCCGTTACTCGCTTCGGGAACAGGCATTCCTGTTTTGTTGGAACGTCTGAGTTTTTTTGTCATTACACGGTTTTCGAAATCATGTTGGAGTTAATTAATTACCTGATAATCTACCCCTGTTTGGTTATTCTGACCTGCTATTGGATTATGGGTAAAAATAATAGATCTGCAAACAATAACTCAATTCACGAGATATCACGAGATACCTCTTTCTGATGTAGGTATTTTCTTGTAAGAGCGCGGATGATAGTCACATGGTCGCTTCACTTCCTAGTAATTTCATCAAGCCAGGCCAAACCTTGTTATGGAATTATGAAACACTGAGAGCCTTTCTTGATGCAATATTAAACTTGTGGAAGCATCGACTGCTGAGCTGAGCGACAGTTCCATTCTACTATAATAAGACATAGAGCTCAGGGCACTTTACATTATTAGTATTACTAACGGGGATCAAGTTATATGCACTCGTTGAACCCTCAACGGTCCATGCAGAATGTGCAGGCTAGGCATGTAATTGTGTAATGAATGTTGAACGGATCTTTTTTCCATTCAGTGCGGCCATGTTGTTTTTCTTCTGCAGACTCCGTTGGAAAATGTGCCGTGTCCGAATATTGGCGGCTTTCGGCAGTGGTTATGGCCAGATAACTGAAAACCCTCTCTGCAACTGTATCGATGCGGCTTATGGCCACGGCCGTAGCCGACTTAGCTTGGTTTGGACATGATCATAGTTCAGATACGTTGGGATAAGATGCGAACCCCAAAGCAGCAGATCGTAGTGCTTTGGTTTACTTTATCAAATTTGCAAACCAAGACCACAAAGGTCTTAGGAGATCCATATATGAGTAGGGATGGGAGGGGGATGGGGTGGGCTATATCTCGGGTGAAACCGCTGTTATATACGCAGTGGTGCCTCGGGGAAAAGGTACGCATAATGATACCCCTTCACTGAACCTTATGCATTGACGTCACCAAGCCGCCATCTTAGAGGCAAACTGATGATGAAACATTGGAAACGCGCCGATTTGTACGCGCGGCACACAAGACTGGCCAATGAGCATCTTCATTTTGACCTCTAGGCGGGGCGCCCTACTCAAATGACGTCATATGCATAAGGTATATTGCTATGGAAGCATGGATTTTCCCATTATGTGACACAATTACTTAAACATTTTTAACCGAAAATGTCTAGAGCTTGCCCTTCGTCTTGGTGGACACAGGCTGCTTCGAAACCCATGCCTGTCTTGATATATTCGTTGCACCACTGCAAACCGTAGACAAGAAAATGGATGGAAAGTCTTGTGGATACAAACTGTAGATTTTTTGTGGATATAAATGATGTGCGTCGTGTTCTTAGAAGCTAACAGGATGGAACCCTACAAGCCCGTCAGTCTTTAAAGACCCATGTGTTAACCAATGACGCTTAATTAAACTGCGCAGTCCCGAGGGAGACGGGCGATCAAATACCAAGAGAGTCAGGTATTAAAGTGTGTCAGTGCCTTCTGACATGCGTTGCTGACTCATTATACAAATAAAATGTCTGAATTGGGGTTTGGTATATTTTATATATTAATCGTATATAATAATGTAGAAAATATCATCCCCTATGTGCTGGGTTGGTTTTATTGCAGCATATAGAATTGTTCTCTTTCATGCATTTTTCCGTTTTAGAAACTGGGACAACTTTATAGTACTAAGCCATCAGTTTTAATGATGCTTCGATCCGTGTACAAATGTTGGTCTCGTATACCTGTAACAATTAACATTTGTCTACGCATCGTGCATCATAAATTTTCGAAATTGAATGCTAACTTGCAAACGCAATGTTAAATTCTCAACATCGAACTGACGGTCAATAAAGAGTAATCATGCAAACCGATTCATCTTTAATGTTCCTCTTCTGTATGAGATGCAGAAGAGTGCAGAAGCGTGTTGTTAATTTGGTTGGTGAAAGGTTGGGATCAGCGTTACAACCTCTTTCCCACTGTAGGTCTGTAGCCAGCCTCTAGTCTTTTAAAGGTAAATGTGCCTGACCAGCACGTGTCTGGTTCCTCCTATCAGGGTGTTTGAGCGTGAAACCAGACTGTTTGCTTCTTCTCATCCCCTTTATACTATTTGCTGGTATACAACAAAGAGCAATGCCAACAACCTTATTGTCTACGTACTGCATCTCTTTGGAACTCCTTGCCTGGTGCATGCCTTCAGTCGCTACTTTTATTAGTATATTGCCAACAGTGGATTTTCATGTCCTTGCACAAAAAGACGAAACAAATAATGATAATAATAGTTGCAAACTTAGGCCTAAAACATTTTGGTTTAGCATATCTATTTAAGACATGCTTTTTGACTACCAGAAATCCACACCCTATGCCCCCATTTTTATATTTTCTTTGTTTTATATAATGACAAATAGGCCAATTTAAAAAAAAACCTCAAACTGACTGTGTTAATCGAGTAACTCCTGAAAACACCGGATGCGTTTGTCGTTAATTGATGGTAACTTCATTGCATGCCCTACCAATAATATGTTAGCTTTCAAACAGTTGTAAGTCCAGTGCCAACATGAAAACGTAATTGGGATGTCATCTGGGGCAACTCGCAAATATCAACTTCGAGGAAAAAAAAACCACGGTACCATCGATCAATAAAGTCAACATTTATTCTGTTGGGGGTTGATGTTTAAATACAGAATGTAGGTGCGGATGATTGTATGGTTAATAATCCAACGTGACAATTAAACTCACCGCTAACTCGGTAATCAAAATAATCATCCATGTAAACATTCAAGCAATGTTTACTGCTTATTGGTGGAGATCTATAGGATATCTGCAATCTATGTAGGCCTATACTACAACCCACCACACTACAGTGCGGGATCATGATGCAGACTATAGGCCTAATGTAGACCATACGTTATGCTGCTGCACTGTTTATAGCGTGCATACACTCTAAAAAAAACTTCCGGATCAGAGTTGACCCGGACTTCAGGAGATCCTGACCCAATTCTAGTTGAGGTTGACCCATTTCCGGGTCGAGCTGACCCGGAAAGTGGTAAAAAGAAAAAAAAGGGTTTAACTCGGATTCTGTATCAGTTTGAACCAATTATAGGTAACTTTTTATACAGATTCTGTGTCAGTATGACCCGGAAATGAGTCAGGCCCATGGAACTCGGATATGGGTCAAATCTGATTCGGTTTGTAGAGTGTATTATAATGAATTATAACATTATTACGAATCTCATTATATGAAAACAGGGCCATGTTTAATGCACTCTATGGTTTAACTTTGGTTTAACTTTGGTTATATAGTTTTGAACGGGAGAAAACCAAATATGGCTGCACAAGTTCTGTAACAGCCTTGTGGTTTGCATGATGCTTTATCCCGACTCCCTGATTGTTTTGTTGCCTCTTAAGGGAAGGGCTGCGTCTTGGTTCATTTTTGATTTACACAACGATGAAGGCAATGTTTTTTACTGTTTACGTTTCATCAATGTTTCTCCCCCGCACGCTCCTCATACATCATCGTCTTGTCTGTTGACCGTACCCCGAGCTAGTCCGGGGCCCGGCTGTAACTCCCGAGTACAGCCCGCAGCTTCGACAACAACGAAGTTTGGGTTCTAAATTTAGGTGCACCCTCTGAAAGCATGGATGAAGCAATTAGAACCCGCATCTGAGGCCTGCTCGGCACAGCCGTATATACTCGACGACCTGAAGATAGATCTAGGGTGATCTGATCAAGAATGATGGAGAATGGATGTTAGATGTTGATGATGGATGATGTGGACACACTATTCTGATCAGGTTAACATGGGATGGTCCTCACTTATGGTCTGACATTTCACGCACATGGAGGGCTTGACTACAGCTTGCGGTTTCCCTGTAAACCAGTAGGCCCATGGTCTGACGTAAATCTTTCCCGATTAGGATTGTTTTTCTGCATAGTCTTTCCTTTAACATCAAAGATTTCCCTCTGCCTTCATATTATTTCCCTGTGCCTTCATGTTATTTCCTTCTGCCTTCATATTATTTCCTTCTGCCTTCATAAGTTTCCCTCTGCCTTCATACATTTCACTCTTCCTTTATAACTTGTATTTCCCTCTGCCTTCATGTTATTTCCTACTGCCTTATTTTATTTCTCTCTTCCTTCGTAGATTTCACTCTGATTTCACATAATTATTTCCCTCTTCCTTCGTAGATTTCACTCTGATTTCATAGATTTCCCTCTTCCTTCGTAGATTTCTCTCTGCCTTCACATAATTATTTCCCTCTTCCTTTGTATATTTCACTCTGCGAGGAAATTGTGGTTCTGAAGGTGTGTTTTTCTCAATTGTGGAGAATCTAATCAGAATTTTATTAAAGGGTACATTGTTCAAAACAGTACAACGTTCAAAGCATTGTAAGCGACGCGAGTGCGCTTAAACGCACACTAGTGTGTTTTCATGCAACTTGACTCTTAAAATGGCATACCATGGGCAGAGAGAGTGGCTGCATGTGACGTCAGTGCAAGGGGTAAACTTTGTGAAATTAAAGTTTTTTTTTATAGTCGTTGGAGCCATTCGTAATATAGACGTGATTTCGAATGTATTGGCGTCACACTTACCAAACCTTTTCGCGTCAATTCCTGAAGGTTGTAAAGGGTACTTGACAACAGTTGTCAAAATTAATATTCAGCTCAAAATGTGTTTGTCGTCACCAATTTTGCAACACTTTAATATCAAGTTATACTGTATAAGCATCAGGCCATATACAAAAATGCCTTTGTTTTTATGATAAGGTTGAACCCTCTTCGCCATCTTAGTATTTTTTGAAAGGTGTGTTACAATTTTATATTTGATTGCTAAACGGATATTTAGGCCTGTTGAAAACAGGCATTTGTAATATGTAACTTGACTAGATCATAAATTGCTGCAGATAGGACCAGTCAAACTGCACGATTTGATTTTCTCATTGTTATTATGTACATTTTGTGTGTTCTAGTGTCATGATTTGAATGAGAATATTGATATTACATAATTGCACAATAAATGCATTTTACATTAAATACATTTCCCATTGGAACCCAATCACAACATCCATATTTTCATCTTGTGTAGGCCTACTATTCATGTGTGGAACCGAGGCTGGTATAATAAAAATGGCCGGTTCATCTTCTGCAGGCTTAAATCATTGTATAATCAACGCTATGAACACCTGCACTTTGTGGGCTGGAGATTACTGCACCGTCCGATACCTGGCCTCCCTGCCCTGCTGCTCACAGTGTACAACCTTCCCTGCACCCCAAAACCTCACTATGCAAAACCCTACCCGCTATACACAAACCTGATTCCCAGGTGAAACCCAACCACTTATCCAATAGCAAAGCAATCAACGCGTAATCAGTGGCACGTGCTATCAACGCGGCCCCTCACACTGCGCTTCCCACGTATACGGAATTAACTTTGGCGGGAGCAAAGGGAAGCCTCGCACCTCATGAACGCGAGCAAGTGCGTAAAACAGATACTTCTCTTGTTTAAGTGCTGTTTACTGGATGACCGAGCAACGCATCCGCACATTTTCCCCGCTCCCGTAACCTCGACGACTGGTGAGCTTTTTAACGAATCACATGCAACATCGTTGATATGGGCCCATACGATCATTAAACTACACTGGCTTTACTGCCGCATCATCGTTTTGAAACGACCTGCAGTTTTACCTCTAAACGGGTCGGCACTATATTCACAGAGTATTATGAGGCCCGTGCCAAGTGAGGCGTGTTAAATCGCTGTTTGGACTTGGAGGTCGCCGGCGAACAGCACTCTGCGCGACAAACAATTACCGTTGCACGAGTGCTATTGTTTCTGCACTAGTAATAATTAATATTTCCTTCGCCAGACACTATAGGTTTTTTATAACTGGCACGGAGAGACGATATTTTTTCGGGAAATTGTAAACGCACTGCGTGTCTTGTAATATTCGACAGTTCACGTACATCGCACCGAATTGACACTGAAATCTGCTGTACAAAAATACACACCCGTACGCTGCCACCCGGACAACGTGTTGCATTATAGTTTTAAAACAATCCTGCTAAAAAACTGAAACTACTGCCCACTGGAAAAAAAAATCCATGCCGTCTGTATAGCGCAGATCTGCTTAACCAGTTATCGCCTTATAGGCCTATGATGTTTTCAAGAGGTAATGCCTTGTTGGGCGGCTTCATTGTGTTACGTGGAAGTCACCCATCAACTAAAAACATCTAAAATATTGAAACACACTCAGCAACTGCAGACAGCGCACTTGAACGATTTTTTCTTCTGCGCTTCAGGGATCTGATGAACACTTTCCTATCTCACTCTACAGGAGCATTATACCTGGAATGGCGAGAGTAGTGAGGCTGGAGTGAGTGCTACTTAGCCTCATCAAGGAAATTGAGACTTCTTTTACCTGTATTACGAGAAGTCTCTTTGCTGTGGGGACATTTTCAGGTCAACTCGCTGTTTGGAGGAAGGTAAGACCTTAAAGAAAAACTCACATTCTCACAAATTATTATAAATCCATATGGGCAATTCCACATTAATGTGCCAAAAGATAACTTTGTAAGAGTGACATATGGGCGAGTGAAACAAAAGTAACGAGTACAGTCTTTTCCTGTATACATTTCAAAAGTGATCATGATTGACCTAAGCACAATTTTATATAAATTAATTTGTGACCTTTAGAAACTACAAGGTCATTTGAAAAGTGTTACGTATGTAACAGAGACAGACAAATGGCCTGGAAAGTGAAGAGATAACAATACAACATATAGGCTTAGCGCCAGTGACATTCCCAGCCCTTTAAGATTTTGTAAGCAGTAAAACTGAGATATTTCCGTGTGTATTAAGGAGATAATAATGAGAAACATGTCACAAACGAACATTGGACAAACGCTTGCTTTCGTTCAAGGTAGATATCCCTTCGGGTCTGTAGAATTGGTATCTGGACAACTTTAGGCCATCAATCTATTTGCATAAAGGGTCAACTTCTACCAAATAATAACTGACATCTGTCCTCGTTACATACGTATAAATCTTGCGGATTTATCTCCTCAAATGGTTCATTATTAAATGGTTATGTCATTTACCCGTTTTATAAACCGCAGCACTCACGTACACTGAACAGAAAATGACATGGCAACACTTCATTTTGAAAATTACTGTCCCATGTTCCCTTTCTGTGTCAAAATGTATCATAATGTATTTCCCATTACTAATGGAGTTTAACAGTCTACCGACATCACAATGATTGTGACTCGAAGAAACACAATCAGTGAAGGCAAATGAACTGACTCTTATCTTGCCGTTTTGCAAAATGTTTAAAAGTGAGTGCACATTATTATAATAATGAAAATGACAACGCACTGTCACGAAGTTAAACATGTTCTGTTGTCACCAAGAATAACGACGAATGCTCTGCATGGCTGCCCCTCTTCGCTATTTGCATGTTTACGATATAATTATACATCGTAACGTCATTCAGTTTCGGTTTTCGACGGACGGTTTGATAAAAACAAACACACGGACCTTTCTTCATTATACTGTGCCGGGTATACCTTAAAGGCAAAGTTTACTTTTACATGAAACCATGCAATTGTTTTAATCCTATATAAATGTAGATATATCTACAGTAAAACTAACCTGTGAACAATGCATTACAAAAGGTGGTCGCGTTTTTGAGATATCGCCGAAAAACCGGAGCGAATATAACCACACTAGAAGAATATTCCCAATAGGAATACAAAATCTGAGAAACGTTTCTGACAAAAAACGATGCTAAGATTCAAATTTGTGGCCATAAAATCATATTCACATTACTTCAAAGTGAAATTATTCTCGAAATACTTTATACTATAATCCAAAGCTGCTGTACTCCTTACCACGTAAGTTTTGATTGTCATTAATTTTCAAAGTCATTACCAAATGTATACATACCCTTTAAAGGGTGTTTGTAACATTGGTTAGAGTAAAAATATAAATGTTCACAGATTCACACATAACTTACATGGT
>JAUELU010000010.1:3641276-3669535 GCA_032357145.1 Evasterias troschelii
AGAATGTAGGGCTTTCGAAGTTGTCCTTGGCGTTCTAGATGAGTATGAAAATGGAAAATCTTTTACGAGTGATTATTTCAACTTCGCATGAGCCTCCAGAATGCTTCGATCGTGTTTGTTTGGTTCCCTGTATCTCTCAGTATGCCGGTTACAATCCATTTCCTCAAAAAGTGCAAGGCTATTTTTTCGAGCTGCCTGTGCTTGGGCACATCGATACAGATACGAAAAATAAGGACGATCGTTAAAACATTAACACTGCACTTTATTTGTATCTATTGATATTACAAAGAAGCGTAGGCCAACTTATAAGCACTAAGCCTATTCATTTTATTCACCCAGAATGCTTTGCATCGTGTCATGTGCAAATGCTAAACAGGTAACCACTGGATGTTTTTGTGTTATTTTACGCCACTCTCGTGGACACGGAGTGTTCGGTTTGGTTGCCGGTATGGCTGGAGATTCTGTGCTCTGGAGATTCTGGCCCTCCCCCCTCTCCCCCCCCCCCCCCCGTAGAAACGTTGCCTGACAGCGCCCTCTGTTGAGTAAATTCCTTTTAGCCCATGTTAATTTACCGTATGGGAGACTCACTCACACCGGAGGTCACAATCCCCAAAGACACCGGCTCGCACGGTGCTTGTCAAGTCGAGTTGTTTTAATAGCGGCCAAAAACGATCCCGTACTGGTGTACGGGATCGTTTTTGGCCGCTATAATAGCATGTTCGTTGAAGCACGTTGCGTTGGTGAGGCGATTGCAACCGGTTCGCTCAAATGCCTCTGATTGACGTTTATTTGCACAACAATTTGGCGGACACTGATTTTGACAGATTAAAATGACAAACAATCCAATTAAATAAAGGCACCTTTTCTGCGGTGCGTCGACCGCTCAGAAGGCAACAGTAGCTTCAGACAGCTCAGTCTGATCTGATAAATACGTGTTGTAGACAACAGATTTCCCGATGACGTAACGAAGTCGAATGGAAATGAAGTTTGACTGACGTTGACGAAGAATAACAAACAAGAACAATTAAACTGCGTGCAATGATACCTTGACAATAAAATTGAATAGTTGAAAGTCAGTAGTCATGAGGAACATACCATTCTTTTTGGACCAACGATCCAAACATATTCCAAGGTATTCAAAGTTGTTTTACAACTGAGATTGATATAAAGCAACGTTAGAACAACCTTCCCCTTATATTGCAGTCTTATACACTTTACACCTATGCAATGCTGTATGTCATTATTAAAACAAGATTTTATGTTGAAACCTCCATAGCTGTATTTTATCAGATTTTGATCAACTGACAACAAAATCTCTATTTAAAAACACCATTGATCAATATAAATTTAATTTTGTATTACCCCCTCTTCCCCTCCCCCAAATAAATAAATAAATAAATAAAAAGTAAGAAATGTACACATAGGCCTGTTAGAGATTATTTGTTAAGTTTTGCCTTAAACCTTTTTTTAACAATACATTTGTTGTGGCCGTCGTCAATATTGCGTAATGCATGCATTGAATCTTGAGGTCATGTAAATACCCAGTCTACAGCATCTTATTGCGGTATGTCGTTATATCCATGGTGTCAAGCAGACGGCCATGTTTTAAGAGCATACTGATTACACATGCAATGAATATACTTTGTTGAATTATGCATGACATAATATCGCCTTAGGAATATGCAGTTCGACTGGGTAAGTGAAAGCCTACAACTTCATTTGCAGAGGAAACATGGCGACTCAATGCAAAATCTATTCAGTCTTTTAAAGTTTGTTGTAAACTTTGTTGAATTATGCAAGACTTCACCATCGCCTTGGTAGCAAATGGAAGCTTACAATTTCCGAAGCAGAGGATCCATATCGACGCTCTTGCAAATCTATTCAGTATTGTAAAGTTTGCTGAAACTTTGTTGAACAATGCATGACTTTTCCATCGCCTATTATGAATATGCAGTTGAACTGAGAAAGTGAAAGCTTACAGTTTCATCATCAGATGACTCTCAACGACTCTATGGCCGAAATATATTCAATCTGATAAAGTACACCAATGTCAAAGTTTTGACAAGGAATTAGTCAAAGCCATCAGCTTCAGACTTGCAAATATATAAGCGGCAATGATTTTAAGGCCATGGCCTTGCCCTGGAGCGTACAGAGGGTTTGTCCTTGACATATAATCGCTGTAATGGTTCAAACATCTTTAGTCAACATCACGGAAACATGTCGACGCCTAGGGGCTGGAGATAACTCGGCTTGTTGAGAGACATTCAAGGCGTCTGTTGAGAAGGGGGGGGGGGGTTGGTCGCTTCCTCGATGTGCTTCAGGCGTGATGTGCCTTAAGAGGGGCCAGGGTTCGTTCGTACAAAAGTTCACAGCTTGCCATAAATAAATATAAACAAAATCGTGATTTTTTTTCCCGGAAGGAATCGTTTCTAGAGAAGACTTTTTATTTGTTGACACAACCCTTTTGTGTCAGCCACTGGTCCCCTATTATAACAGCATTATTGTCTCGGTGCCCCCAAACTAATCCATTGTCTCTCTTTCTAATGTCACTCATTTGCAAGGTACCAATATTAATTAAGTAGAAGTACGTATTATTGGGTATCATTATTTTCAAATTTCGTCTAACCGTGGGTTTAACATCAAGCAGTGTTGAATTAATGTGAATGAGTTGACCCATTTACCTCGAGACCAGTAGACATTAAGTTTAAGTTACTTTCAGAAAGTGGTACAGCGTTATCATATTGTTCTCGGGGGTTTTATTTGTGTTTACGCCTAAATCCAAATACAAATGTTTTCCTATATAAAGCACAACAGGAAAATAATAATAATAAATCGGGGGAAAAAAATTGAAAACAGAATGGTTTGCGTGCCAATTGTACTCTCGTCCATAAAATATGGCATTTTTCACAAACCCTTGATATTTAAAGGGAGGTTACAGAATTGGTAAGAAAAAACTTGCAAAATATACTTTTGATCACAGATTTACATAAAACTTACCCGGTCTATGATGATAACAGTAGAAAACATCCCTTGAAATATTTCTGTCTGAAATGCCATATTGATGCGAAATAAATGAAACTAATTTTCCGAATGGAGTGTATCGCCCAGTGAGCGTTTTATTCATCGATGATTTCATGCAAATGTGTAATTTGTTTTCAATTATTAATTTTTCTCGTGACCCAGATGGTCGATCGATCTCAAACCTCTACAGGTTTGTCAGCTTATGTATATGGTGTATTACATAAAGTGCTTACACTGCCAGCAACTGTTTTGTTAGAAAAACAAATTTTGTAATGTTCCTTTAACCGTGTCTGCGGTGGACTATTTAGTTTTCAATACGCCGTAAAGAAGCCAAACTGCTCAGCCTTTGAATATTGTGCCATAAGGTATTGTGAAAGACATTAACGCGTTGGCATCAAAGATGAAGATCGTGCGTGTATCTAGGTGACAGATTTGTCTCCCCTTCACCGTAGGCTGAACTGGAGATCTGTTATTTCAAGAAAAATGTCTAGGTAAGACGGTCATGCATCTGGAATGACACCGAGTAATGACGACAATAAACCTTCAATGATTGTAGAGCTCAGTGTTCTATAAATCACGGACAATACTAGGTCTAAACAACTCAATTGAGGGGGGATGGTCTTCAAGCATATAAAAGGTGCATACTTGTATTAAACGCTTGCATGATGGAATGTTAAAATTTTGACACAACATGCCTGCAAGCAAGACTGTGAATTAATTTGGTACTTCTCGTTTGCTATGGGCGTATTTAATATGCCACTTATCAAAGAAAAAGAGTGCGATATACTGGATGGTTTCTTGCATCTTTGTTTGAATGTGCCATAACAATTTCGGTTACTTTCTTATACGAATTCCTGGCAGGAGAAGTTTTCGATAAAACAAAATAATACAATTTTGAAGTATTGAAGCATACTCAAATGGCATTGGTATTATTTACAACCTGGGACAAATTAAATACATACACATGCCAGTACACTATACACCAATTCGCCTGACGTTATCAAACACGATTAATCTTGTGTCGAGTTGGTTGTCATTTTCGCAGTATTAAACCGTGCACTGCACGGTTTATGCGACGCGTGCACGGTTGGCCGTACGCCATACAAGTTGACTCCCAAAACGGCAGACAATGGTCAGACAGTCGCCGCATGTGACGTCGGTGCAAGGGTGCATAGACCATGTGACCTGTGACATCACATGTTTACAAAAGAGCCACAGAGCTTGGACCTCCTTCAGGCACAGTTTGTACGCAGCTCGATGGAAGAAAACAATAAGTCTTAGGACCTATAACCCATTTTAAGGAGATATGTCTGATTTTTTCTCAACTTTTGATATGAAGAAAAGGGGGACACCTCAAAAGTAGCAGTTGCTTTTGTAATGTAAAAATGTAAATTGTTCATATGGCCTGTGTAGTATCTTGCCCGTCAGGAAATGCTTTAGAATGGAAAAGGTCACCATTTCTGTAAACACAGGTAACATGTTCTATAGTCAGACTAATAACAGATACTTATCGTACTGCTTATAGTACTGTCTACCAGCATTTCCCCCACTAGGTTACATTATAAGAATATTCAACACGTGTGTGAATAAAAACACACATGTATTCGCGGCCCTCGACCCCATATCATTGCTCGAGAAATCCAATCGCTTCTTTGTAAGCTGTCATTTTGTGCACGCGTAAAGTGAACCTTAACTGTTAGCTGAATTAAAGTATTGATTGCACGTATTTGATGTCCATGACTTTATATTCCATCTGGAAAAGAGAAAAAACGAACACTTTGATATCTGTATGCCCCGGGACAGCCTTCTGGTTCATGGAAGGTCAGTGTAGGAAATTGTAGTGTTAAACATCTAATTCTGCAATCGATAATGTGCCTTGGAGGCTTCCGTAGAGTGATCAACCGTATGCATACCTTCAAATCGATATGTTTTGACAGTTGTATGGCGTTTGCCTCCGGTGTTTTTTACGTGTATAGTTCAGACTCAGCCAAATGAAGTTGCTGCTTTATCAATTATGATCTTAGTATACTTCAACAACAAAAAGATATGTTTTTTTCGGACGAAGCATCGTATTTATTGAGAAAATTGCACCTGTGTGTGCAGTAAATCAGTCGACAAGCTGTTAGTGTTTTAATATTTCACTTTGTTACATCCCAACAAACAACCAGACAGTAAAACTTTCAATAACAATGGGTGGTCTCGTTTTTAAAAACACCAGTGGAAATGTTCAGAGTGAGTTTGCTCATTTTCCGTATCTTCAAAAACGTGCTTAATATAATTATGTGCAAAACTGAAAACAGAGCTGGATTTTGACACACATTGTGAACGTACGGTGTTTCAGACAAATTTACGCTCGTAATTTATCGCAAGATGCCGGTTGATATTAACGTTTAACTGGCAAAGTATTTTCGTTTTAATTTTTTTTCTTTTTAAAAATCTTATCTCACAAGGTCACCAAAAAGGATCTGCCAAAGCAAATCAGTACAATTTTTGTGAAACTCGATACACACACATTGGTAGTGCGTAGGTTTCTCTCCAGTAGTTTATGAACCGGAGAAAGTGGCTCTAAATCACACTCTGGACGTGACATGTTCATGATTCGTGACTGTGTTTTCAGCATGAATCAGTTTTGAGGTGTTTTTTATTATTCAATTTCCTTCCTTACACTATTTCCCAAGATTAGATTGGTTACTATCGCAATTCTTTATATCAACAGCATGTAAACTTATATCCAGCAATGGTGGAGTTGCCGCCATATTTGGGCCCTCAATGGTGGAAGGCAATCTCGCCGTGGAGGGCGTGTGTGACGGAAAGGGCGTGCCTCACCTCACCACAATGTGGGAGCATAAAAACAGGGGCGAGCACGTGGCCGTCAACCTTTATCCTCACAACCGGTACCAAAGTGATCTACTGGCAGACCTAATTGACGCGTATAACTGGCGGAAGATGACTATTATGTACCAGGACGACGAAGGTAATCAAGTCAACACGATTATTTCTATTAGACCACCCTCTAATACAAAACTGGGTCAGAACTTACTCATATTTCTGATCCCAGGGGACCAGACCCTGGTAAAAAAAAAATTAAAAATTAAAACATTGAGGTTAACTCTTATTCTGGGTCAGGTCGATCCATTTCTGGGTCAAGTTGATCCATTTCTGGGTCATTTTGACACAGATTCCGGGTCATACTAACTCAGAAATGGGTCAAGTCCTGCGGGATCTGAAATTCTGGTAAATGCTGATCCAGGAGTTTGTACAGTGCTGTCATTTTGTAGTACAGACCTATAGTAGATTATGGCCGTAATACACTTATCTCTGTTATATTAACTGGAGAGTGACGTTTGAACAAGATCATGACGTCATCACACAAAAACAAGGGCGTTTTTGAAACTCGCAATAAATCCTTTAATCGTTTGTTACAATGTAATTGCTTTGTGAATTAAGGGAGAGATTTTGATTTCATCAACAGTTATCTTCTCCCTTTTTAAATTTTCTTTCGAAAATATGCATTAAACATATTGAGAGAGTTGGGACAACTTGTGATAAGAAGCCATTTTGTGTAAACAAATAACGCATTGGCGAATACAGGGTGCCAGACTAGTCTACCCATTGGGTTGTGCTGCATTTGGACCGGAAATGGTGTTCAGCAACCACGTGACCGACGAAAACTGGTCCGTCTGTGTTGCAACTCTCTCAATACACAGCTCTGGCCCTATTTAAATAGTGCGCCACCACGTGTTTGTACTGGAGAGACCACTATTGTTCCTATATTTTGTACTGGGTCCCTGGCGTCAAATGCGAACATTTTCGTGTCTGTTATAATTGAAGTCTATGCATTTTCGTACGCTTTGTAAGATGAAATGAGGAAATGTGTGAAAGGTTGAGTTTGGGGCTGTTTTCATCAATTTTATCACACTCATTTCGGGGTTGGGGTGTGAGGGTCGTACTGTTGATATCATTATTGCATTTACTAGTGATCAAATTTTATGTTTTCTTATTTGCAATGACATTGACTGAGCCATATTTTCTTTAATTATTTGTACAGCACTCCTCAGAATGCAGCACATTCTGGAGGCTTCGAGGGGGGAGCTCACCATTCGGAAAATACATCAAGAAAACATTAACGTTGTTCTTAAAGAAATCAAGAGGTCAGGTACCTACAGGGTCGTCATTGACTGCGGTTATGATATGCTCCTTGAAATACTAGAAAGAGTACGTATAAAACAAACAAACAATTAAACAAACACACCAGCAAACAAACAAACAAACAACAAATTACCCCAACAAACCAACATAAATAATGTAATAAACAAAAATATATTTATTAAAAAATGTCTTGTTTATTGTTAAGGTATAGAGGTGATAGAGAGCTGTTGCCAAGTGGTATTGACTTAAACTTGTCATCTGAAAAGATCATGTTTTAACTCGCTTCAAATTGATTGCGTTGTTCATGCTTTACAAAGTCATGAGACGTGTGTTGACACACTGCATGAAATCAGGCTCAGTTAAATAAGTTGTGGTTCAACAACTCAACCTCTGTTGGCTTCCTTTCCGTTCCCAAATTGCCATAGTGACTTAAAGTGCCTAAAGTCAAGTGAAGTGGTTTGTGGAGCCATACTCTTACACAATCTAAAGTATGTGGGTGCTTGGATGGGTTAACACTTTTCGACACCACGGATATAGTTTCATATCGCTGGATTAAAGCTCTGTCTGCCTGCTTAGCGATACTAAATCTCAATCGAAAAAGAGGGCCCCCTAGAAAAGAAGAAACTTAAAACAAGCAACATCGTATCAAAAGAACACAATTAGTATTAACACTCCATAAAAACATTTATTTTTATGTTTATGGGGGCTAAAAGAGGTGTCTGCTTTTAGCCTTGCAGTGAGGGGCCTGTTTGGTCCTGCCCCCTCCTATATTAGTATTACCAAATCACTGGACCCTGTTGGTTGACACCCTCTCTTGGACGTGTAGCATGGTCCAGCTTTGGACACAGTCGCATAGGCCCCCTATGCGTTGACCAGTGTGTACGATGTGTTTAAGACAATGGAAATATTCAAACATGTCAATATGTCCTGACAGCGGCCCTCTTTGCAGAGTTTTAAATACCGAGCGCAGTTTCCCTATATGCATACTTGATGCCTCTTGAATAATACACTTAGCATGGTAATCTGATGCCTCAATGTGGTCTGTTGGGGATGTGTAATGGATTCAGCAATCCGGAGATTTGAACATCTTTAAAGTCATTAATCCTAACTTAGGAGTCCCAATGACTTTCTAAGAAGTGCACTCTCGTCCCGGAGGGTAATCCAGGCTGGCGGGAAGATGTGCCCCTTGACTTGGGCGTCGGAGTGAGTACATGGCGGAGATAGGCAATAAATTATCACCGTCCTGACAAACGATGTCGTCTTGTTGGGCGGTTATTACTGTTTCCTTATACTTATTTTGAAAGCCTCCTCTTAAGGCAGTTTATTGTCTCCGTTTATCACGCTTTCTTATCAAGAAAAATAACAAAAATTACACTGACTTTTGAGGGTATCTCTAACATCGCATAAGCCAGTACAAATATCAGGTTTTACTTTTTGAATCAAGTTTAAAATGGCCTGCTGTCAAAAATCTAGTCAAAAGTAAGTTTTATTTTAATATACGTTTTTTTTTGACAACTTTACAGAATTTTAATTTTCGATCACTGTGATGGACAAGCAAGTGACTTGTAATTTCATTAAAACAAAATCAACAATCCAAATCGACTAAGCCCTCGTCCCTTACAAAGGCTTTCAAGCCTTACCCCATCGCTTCTAAAACTCTCATGATATCATGCCATCTTGATATAGCATCAACTCTTTATTTGTTTTTTGAATCGTTCGTATATAAGTGTAGATATATACAACAAATTTAAACTGTAAAAATTTCACTTCAAAAGGTGGTCACTTTTTAAAGATATAGGCAAAAATCCGAAGCGATATCCACGCAGGAAGAATAATCATTAACAAAACACAATCTGAGAAACGTATCTGACAGCAACGTTTCTCAGATTCAAATTTTGGGGGCATAATACTGCTATCTTTTCACATAACAACATTACTTTGAAGTGAAATGTTTCTCAAAATGCTTTATACTATCGAAAGCTGCTGTATACTTTTAACCAACAAGTTTTTTGCAAATTCATTACCGTTAATTTAAAGAGTGGTAATACCAAACATTTCCTTTAATAATAGAACAGTATTGTGATACGTTTTATAACTTATAAGTGATGCGTTTTTGCGAATTAATGTGAAAAGGTTGAATATAGCTAGAAAAACAAGGTTTCCATTATTTGTTTAATGAAACTAATTTCATTTTGATTCTCAGTTACTTGAGTTACAGATGCTACGGAGTCACTATCATTACATATTCACATCAATGGTAAGTCTAGTGTGCTGACGCCTGGTGAACATTGGAAGTCTTAATAATGTTACTTTTAAAACCGGGCATGGTTGGCTTTCGATTTGAAACTGTACAAGGACTTTTTCCAACCTCAGCTTGGGTTCCTGTCAAACACGGGTTTCTGGAAAAGGAAGTTCATTGTTATTTTTCTGTGTTCGTGTATAAAAATAAAATTATTTAAGTTATTCCTGAACAGTATTTCCATCTGAACTACTGACATATGCGTGCAAACTGTGCAGTAATCCTAAACAAATCGAAACAATGCTTTTATGTGAACGTGATGGAAAGCCCGATAAAATGTGCTTCGGAGATGTCCTTTAAAAAACAACAAATTTTCTGAATTTTGTTTTACTGGTCGGTTACGTATGTGTTTGTTATTGGAGATAGAAAATTAGAATAATGAAATCTCCAAAAGTGGATACCTGTTTTCTGATTATTGCCTACAAATTGTCCTTTCTGGTCCGTTCACTAAGAATTTCCTCACAGGAATTGGGATTGAGTATTAATTTACACGAACCTTTTTTGTTTCGACCCATCTTTTGTTTTTCTTACTTTTAAAGTCATGAATATTTTGTTGAAGTTGACCATTGTTCATACGTATATTCGCTCATAGGATCTTTGCCTAATGGATTTGAGTCGGTACGGCCAGGATGCCGTCAACATGACGTCAATGCATCTCATGAATATGAAAAGCAAGCGGTTTCAGACTCTGACCAAGGAATGGCGACACTACCAGGCCCTCAACGGTTTCCCATACAATGAGACCATGTTTACGGTAAGGAATTTCTGCTATTCTCTGTAGTTTTCTTTTCAATGCTGTTGTTTGTTTGTTTAAACAAAATTGCTAGTGAACTTTAAAAGAGATGATGGGCTGAAATATATAGAATTCTGGCTTTCCACATATAGTTCTTGGCTCTCATAAACAGCAGCCATCAGTTCTGAGTGGATCTAGTAATATACCAATTTAATCAGTGTTTGTGGAAGCACTCCACAATGGAGCGTCCTGACTACCAGAACAAGTGTTTAATAAACCAACATACTTGAACATTTGACCAGACGGAGGCAGCACTTATGTTTGATGCCGTCAACGTGGCGAAGCGAGCACTGCACATCGTCGGGCAGACCAAGCCCGTCTCCACCGCTGAACTGTCTTGCAATTCCGGCCAGCAGCCGTGGGACCTGGGCCTGAGCTACTTCAACGCATTAAAGTCGGTAAGTGAACAAATTGTGAAAAACGAGGCAGTGGGGTACAACTCGTCGGCTTCGTAATGCCACTCAGAAGAATCCCCCAGTGGAACCGTTTGCACAAGATGGCATTTTAAATATTCCACGATGGTTTGGATGCCGAAGTGACATACACCTGTGATCTTGGGTTACACAACGGATTGCATGCAGCGGGGAACGGTTCTGTTTGCCTGGTTCACCATTTTTGTTCAGTTCCATGAAGAACCAGAGGATGGTTCTTTTCAAAATTATTTACGCGACAACAGTTTGGGAGAAGGACCAGATCGGGCTTGGCGATGGAATATGTCAGTGACAAAAAAGGGTAAAGACAAACTTTTACAGTTAATGCAATCAGGAAGCTCCTGTCGATGAGCCACAATTACTCACAAGAGAGACTCACTTTCATGGTGTATACCGTAAGTTTTAATCGGGGAAGCTGTTATTGTTTCGTGCATGCTATTGATTCGTTCAAATGTGAACCACGAACACGCAGATTCCTAAGTTTGAAACGTTAAATAACCCGATATGCTTGGCAAACTCATAATCAGTGGCGAGTGTAGGGATGGGCGTATAGCACCCCCTTATTTATTTCTGCCCTGAAAAACAAATGAACTGAAAAGGAAAAAAAACAAAAACAAAAATAACCTCCTAATTTTAAACAAAATTTTAATATCTTCTATACGCTTCTGAATTCCCAAGAATGCACAAGAAGGCATTTTGTCACCGTGATCAACTATATCCTTAAGACAACAGCAAGATACTGAAAATGTTCAACTTTGAAATTAGCCCTCAAGTTAGCGCCCTGCTCTTTCTAAAAAAAACCTGGATCTGCCCCTGTGCTGATAGAGAATGTAACCAAGAGGAACTGATCCATTTCCGGGTCAGGCTGACCTGGAAACCCGGGGAAAAGAATGGGTTTTTAACTCTGATTCTGCGTCATTTTGACGCATTTCTGAGTCAGAATGGGTCAGGCCCCACAGAATTTAGATCTGGTTCAATTCTGACCATTTGTTTTGTGTGTGTGTAGAGTGTATGACCATGTGGCACTTTTGATAAATACAAAACTTCCAAAACTGTCTATGTGAAAATATTCATAGACCATAATTATGACCTGTGACATCACATGTTTACAAAAGAGCCACAGAGCCTGGACTTCTTGCAGGCACAGTTTGTACACAGCTCAATGGAAGAATATATCAATCTTATGTTTTTAGGATATTGCACTGTCTGATTTCCCTTAATTTTTGACACGAAGAAAGGGGGGACAGCTCAAAAGCTGTACAGCTGTTGCTTTTGTAACTCTTGAATTAATGTGAAAATTATGACACAAAATGTAAAGTTTCCCATATGGCCTGTGAAGTATCTTGCCTGTCAGGAAATGCTTTATAATGTACAAGGTCACTACTCTGTAAACAAAGGTAACATGGTCTATAGATTCAGCTGAAACTAAAAATTCAATAGAACAAGACAGTTTTCAGTATATTTAGTCTGGCATTTTGAGACGTACACTATTGATTCTTGTCTGGTACTTCACTGACAGGCGTCCGGTTGAGGCCTTTGGCAAGAATTTCGAGTAATACAGAGAAATGTCCATTATGACTCTCCAAAAATAGATACTCGTAACAATCAATACTAATGTATATAGGCTAAATTTAGAAAACAAAGTTGCAAAGTTTCTGCTGTTTTTAGTCGAGTCTATAGGGTTGAAGGGAGTAAAATTGCTATAGGCTTCTACTTTATTGATCAAATCCACAACTGGTCATTATTGGACCGATGTGCTCTTATGTTACCTTGAGTAACTGTTTTCATTCAGGTAAGTTTCGTTGATAATTTGAAATGGGGTTATTTATGATGGTACATACAGGGACGTTTTATGATACAAATTTAGTGTCCATTTTGCTTTCGCTCAATTCCTCAATGCTGTAATGAGGTCCAAGTAATCAATCATACATCCCGATATTAATCTCAGCAGTCTGCAACTTGGGGGGATGTGGGAAGATAAAAGCTAAGTACATTGGTACACTTTCGTTAAGGGAAATAGGTCAACAGCAATTAAGGTAGCAGTTCACATGGTCCTGTCTTTTAATGACTAGCCGGTCATGTCGGCAAATAAACCAAAACGGTATCCCGGGACAAAACACAGTTTGTAGGGCATGCAATAAGGCATTAATAAGTTAATTGCTTCATGGAGTTAGTTCTGATCTGATCGATCGGGGCGGAGGTTTATTTTGGGTGCGAATATTTAATTAATTTTGCCAAAAGAAGCTTGGTGAATTGCACCATTTGTCTTAAAAGGTTTGATACGTTTGGGTGCTTTGGTAGATTTGCGTTCGAAGTTCAGTGCAAAAAAGAAGATAGCTCCACAGAATCGATTCATAGTACGCCATAAGCACTCCTGGGTCAGATTTGACCCAATATGTGGATCCCAGGGTACCTGACCTATTTATGGCTAAGGCTGATCCGGAAAGTGTTCAACCTTTGATTTTAAGTTGGATTCTGTGTCAGTTTGAAACAATTCTATGTTTATTTCGAGAAACAAAAAATTAATGCGTTTTTTTAAACTTAGGTTGACATGCCTGAAGGGCTGACAGGTGAAATCCGATTCGACATACACGGTGAACGAGACAACCCTACTTTCTTCATCTCCGAGCTGGGACCATCCGGTATGGAACAGGTAATAAGAACATGCCATAGCGATGGTGAACTCCTGTGGGTGGGGAGGGGGTGGGGACTTAGAGGTGACAGGCAGGGAAGGAACCACAAAGCCAAGCCCACTGTTACTGATTGTCCGTGGATATTTCAGCATTACGGGAAAATCGGCTCAAATTAAACATCCTTTTAATCTGGCGACTCACACCTGTTATCTCATTCCTTTTCCGAATAATGGTTTTAATTTGACTGCCCCAAGCAGATTATCTGCTCATCCATTAAAATGATCAAAGTAGTTCAATGTAAACACACCTACTCTGTGAAAAGGATTTGTACTTTCCGAGTTGTTGTGGCCAAACTCGGAAATTCTTTATTGGAGCTTTCCCGTAGTCGAATAAATTGTTCGAGAACAATCTGTATTATTTCCGCCACGTTTAGCACAGATGGATGAGTTAACTATTAATATAAAGATAAATACGAAATCAATAAACCAAAAGCAAAAAAAAACATGCAGTTTCAAGTTTGATGTTACAAGGAACTCAACAGTTAATACCGATTATTGCTAAAATCAGGATATTGGTTGTATGGATGAAGCCCGAGGAAGTCAAACAAGTCAAAATATAACTGCGTGTAGAAATACAAATCAAATAGGAGCACAAGGTGTGTTTTTGGCATTGCTGAAGCCCCCACCTGGTTCGACTCCCTCGCCTGACTCTAGCATTGTATGTTGACTGAGTTTACAGTTCCTATAGACTGTGACATCTCAAACTAAAGTTTCTTCGACATCTTCTCTTTACAGATATTTATGAGGCCTAAGGGTCACAGTGCTAGGGACTTTTGATGGTTCCTTTGTTTCATTACGAGAAAGAGATAGAGTAATATACTACTGAATAGATTTGATAGCTAATAAAATTAACGATTCTTCTTCCTTTGACAGATTTGTCTGCTCTGAAAACCTACCCGTAATAAGAAATGTCTGTCTAACCTATTCATTCTCATTATCATTTTTGCCAGGTTGGAACGTGGGACGCAATTCAGGGCTTTGAGTTCAGACGGAGGGTGGAAGATCGATCGAATGAAACCAGCGCCAACAGAACTTATAGAGTCACAACAATCTTGGTGAGAACACTACAACTTTCCTGAATTAATACACACACTGATTGGTTTAGACTGGTGCTCTGTCTGTATTTGTGCCGATAAAGATAGGGACTATGGTCTAAATACAATGACATTCTGTGTAGTGCACACACAACCCGTTCACCCAATGCTTGCCTGTAGCATCTTTGTGGCTGTGGTACCAGTGTCAGCTGTAAATAGAAGAAACCAATGCACCCAAAAGTTAGCCTGGAATATGTGGTGCTTTGTGGCAATCTGTGGTACCAGTGTCAGCCGAACAAGCCGAATAAACCTGTGCTCCCAATGCTGGCCAGGAAGGTTTGGTACTTTGTGGCAGTATGTATGACCAGTGCCAGCTGTCCCTAGAAGGTATGGTACTTTTGTGGAACTCTGTGGCAATCTATGGTACCTGTGTCATCTGAACAAACAGTAAAACCCCAGTCTCAGCTGTACAAACAGAAGAAAGCCATGTACCAGTATCAGCTTCCCCTAGAAGGACTGGTACCGGTGCCAGCTGTCCCTACGAGGTATGGTGCTTTGTGGCAATCTTTAGTACCAGTTTCAACTGTGCAAGCAGTGTTAGAAGGTGTGGTTCTATGTTTCAGTCTGTGGTACCATGTGTATAGGAGCGATTTTAAAGACTTAGAATATTTTCTGTCGACCGATTCTCTTCACAGGAAAGCCCCTACGTCATGAGGCGGAACACCGCAGACGGGGTTGAACTCCACGGCAATGATCAGTTCGAGGGTTATTGCATCGATCTCCTAGAGTTAATTGCTAAAGACATCGGATTCAAGTACGAGATACAGCTGGTTGAGGACGGCAACTACGGAGGGGAGGTGGACGGTACATGGAATGGTATGATCGGCGAGCTCATAAACGGGGTAAGTACAGTGCTTCTGGTATACCCTTCACTGTCTGGTATTCTATATTCTACTCTGGAAGTGGGAGAGTACCCGGCCCTCTGGCATCATTCACAAATAAGAGAGCTTCATTGGAAGTCCTTTTAAAGATGAACAGTTAGTGGATATGTCCTTTGTAAAAATGTCCCGGTGTTTTCATATAGTGAATTTACAGTTTGATCACATAGTTTTTGTTTATAGACAACAGTTTACACAAACTATTCACTCCCTGCATAATCCAACACATGTCACACTCAATCATAGATATCACTAGTATCAGGAGCTTCAAATCTTCATTAAGAAACCACCTGAACTTATAAGTTCAGCCGCATTCTGGTCTTAAAGGTCTTTGGGTGAACAACAAAATCAGATGTGAAGATGGTAAACCATTTTGTATGAGCCAACGATGCTGATCCAGTGCTGCCATGCGTATTTTTATTGTGTTAACACAGATAGTTTATTATGATGTGTGTACTGTGTTGGAAGATTTCATGGTATGACCGCTCAGTGAACACACTGCGGTATTTGTGAAACGGTAGGACAAAAAGCAAGGAACTATAATGCGTGTAAATACTCATTTGGTGCTCGACATGTAGCTTGGTGTACCCCAACCTTCTATTGTGTCTTCATCATTGTGTTCTTGGAATCTCATAATTTTTTTTACAGGATTTTAGAGGGGTACAAGAGGAAAGGAGTGTGTTAAAGTATGGGATCATTTTCGGGACATCCTCTGCCACACGGCCAGGGTAAACAAATACCAGCTTGATCAGCTTTGACAGGTCTTTAACATCATTGTCAGACGACATAATTTAATCATCAATTATGTGTGTGTCTTCTTTCTTGACTATCGGAATACAGAAAGCAGACTTGGTTGTAGCACCTCTGACCATCAGCTACGTCCGGGAGCAAGTGGTTGATTTCTCCAAGCCGTACATGCATCTCGGCATCACCATCCTGTACCGGGTACCAGAGCCCCAGAACCCGGGCGTCTTCTCTTTCCTCAACCCGCTTTCCTTCGACATCTGGATGTATGTGGTCATTGCATTCCTGGTGGTTGCCTTGACCATGTTCCTCCTGGCCCGGTTCAGCCCATATGAGTGGTACAACGAACATCCTTGCAACCCTGACTATGACAAGGTATGTAATTTTCTGGGTCAGCTTGACTTAGTTTTTGGAATTCCAAATTCTCAATCAAAACAACTTCACTGACCCTGACTCGGAGTGAGTGCGACCAGGGTATGGGCCAAGCTGACCAAGAACACATCAAGCTGACCCTGAATGTGAGCTTGAACCCCTGAGTCCCTTCTCGGGGTTAGCTTTAACATTGTACTTTTTAGAATATGAGGTTAAGTTAAGAATTAAAAATGTTCACAGGTTTGTTTCTCAGCAATTGTTTTTTTATCTTTCCAATGGATACACTTTAGCAATCAATTGACTTGAAATGTGTGGAGAATCTTCAACATTAAAGTTTGTCCACAGATTAAAAGACTTTGTTGTTGATTCCATTGCATTAAAGGTGGAGAATCAGTTTAACCTCCTTAGCTGTATCTGGTTTGCGTTCGGAGGCCTAATGCAGCAGGGTTCGGAGGTCAATCCGAAGGCCTTCTCCACCAGGGTACTCAGCGGCTTCTGGTGGTTCTTCTCTCTCATCCTCGTGTCGTCCTACACTGCCAACCTGGCCGCTTTCCTAACAGTTGAGAGGATGGTCTCGGAAGTCGAGGATGCGGATGACCTGGCCAAACAGACCAAGATTGAGTACGGAACAAGAAGTAGTGGCTCATCGCACACATTTTTTAAGGTATGGGCAAATATGGCGAACAACTTCCGTCACACCTCGAGGCTCGTGAATAAGGCCAGATACTGACCTTTATAACCAGCCAGTTACCTGCCAGATGTACCTTTGACCTTGCAATGTCATCGGGCGTACACCTACTACACTCATGGCATGTAGTATCACTATGAGTCTGGTAGTTATGCATCATTGCATGCATAATTTATGTCCAATGAAACCATTGGGCTTGTAAGACCAGTGCCTGTCTTTATCCTAGACAGGGGACCAATCTAGGTTAAATTAATGCTTTAACCTTGCATGATGCCATGGCTTACTTATTGAGTAACAGTTTTTAATTAAAAAGTCAGTACTCCGTCAGTACTCTCCCGGTTTTCCCCTAGGAATCGTACAGCAATTACCTAATGTGACAATAGAGATGCATTTTCATTGATCATAGAACACACAGTTTTTAAACGCTAGGTGGCAGCAAACAAACCTGGTAAAAATTCAGTGGGACATTGTAACACTAGGTGGCAGCAGACATACCAGGTAATGTTCCATTGTTTACAAGCACTGAGCATTTGCACATTACCAAGAACAATATATTTACCTAGTAAGTTTTCTGCCACCAAGTGTCCTGAAAACCTCATAAAATGATAAATTCGAGGCTTGTGCCATTTTAAAGAGAGTGCTTGTACTTGAAAAGAAGACGAACAAGAAAACACAAACGTGATAGGCTTTTATAGACCATGTTACCTTTGTTCACAGATACAGTGACCTTGTACATTATAATGCAAATCCTGACTGGCAATATACTACACAGGACATATGGGAAAATATACATTCTGTGTCATAATTTTCACATAAATACAAGAGTTACAACAGCTGTACAGCTTTTTAGCTGTCCCCCCTTTCTTCATATCAAAAGTTGAGACAAATCAGACAGTGCAATCTCCATAAAACATCAGATTTATTGTTTTCTTCCATTGAGCTGTGTACAAACTGTGCCTGCAGCAAGTCCAGTCTCTGTGACTCTTTTGTAAACATGTGATGTCACAGGTCACAATTGTCTATATGTTGATATGTAATGCTGACTGATTTTCTTCCTTCTTACTACAGCGTTCAAATATCGAGACCTACAAGAAGATGTGGGAGTTTATGAGCTCACGCCCCAGTGTGTTCATGAACACGTATGACGAGGGAATCGATCGCGTGCTAAAAGAGAAGAAGTACGCCTTCTTGATGGAGTCCACCATGGCTGAGTTTGTGGTTGCAAAGTACTGTCAAAACCTGACAACAATCGGGGGATTGTTAAACTCAAGAGGATATGGCATCGGCACACCGCTCGGTAAGAAAACATAAGGTTTTTTTCCTTATAAGAGTATACTATATACCATGAAGTTTCCGCAGTGCAAAAATTGGGGTGTTAAATTGACACATATACATACCCCAAAACGAATCAAAAGTTACACAATATAGGTTGTTCAAAAAACACCAATTTCTGCAAAAGCAATTACATTGGTGTTAATTTGTTTGTGATATCTTTGGTATCTTTATGGGACAACACACATAGTGTCAATTTCAACACCCCAGTTCTTGCATTGTTGGCTTTATGGCGCAATATTTTTCTTCACTTCAATTGAGGAGAGCTGTAGGTTAAAGCCTAAGATTATTACCAAGCTAACACTATCGGGTATCCATCCGTATATCCGGGGGACTCTCCCTACCCTATTGGTTTCGGGGAAGACTTCTAGCACAATGTGTCTAGGGAAATGGGAATATAATTATTTGTTTGTGTGTTCGGCCTTGTTAGGCCATGATGCTTCTCATGTTGGCCTTATTACATCAAAGGCCCCTCTCTTGCATTGGCCACCATTGCTGAGATGAGGTCGAACAATGGAAACGTATGCTCGTTCACGTGCCGCGCACAAGTCTCAGCCAATGAGGTCTTCCGTTGACCTCAGTGAGGGCGCTGTCTGGGCTTGTGACGTCATATGCAAGGGGTCTATTCTCATTTAAGTGTCTACACCAAACCAAACAAGCAACACATGTGCACCAGACCAACGAGCCCCTTTTCCAACTATTGACTAAACCCTCACAAACGAGGCACCTGTTTCGGCTGAACGAATGTTCGGGACCTTGTCAGTCTTGACTTCCACAAGTAATATATTACCTAGGAAGGCTCGATAGGGCTTTCTCCCATGTTCTAACCGTATAAACTGTCGGCAAGACATCAAAGGACTCACCCAGCCAGTTGGTGAACAGATGTTTTCAATCATCTATCTGGACCCTCAGACTTATGGCAACTTAGCGCCCGACATGTAGTGTCATTGTCTTTAACCAGGCGGCCATTGCTTGTGTACAAACCAACGGGGAAATTTGTGTACATGCACAATGGAGAGGTTTTCTTTTCCTCACCCCCTCTGATCCAAGTCACTAACCCCTGTTGATTGACACCCCTTGCAGACTATGGGTAATAGTACTGGTGAGGATATCATGGAGTTTGGCATGGGTGGGATTTATCACGTGGGTGCTGTTATATTTTTGTTGACTTGGGGAGGTGGCGAACCATTTTGTTCATGTATTTTTTCTGTTCTCAATTAGTGAAAAAATAGAGTTGGGCAAAGGCTCTGAGCTGGGAGTGTGGTGGGATGGCTGCGCTGTTGGCTTTCTACTCACTTAGTATTTTCTTGTTTAAGGTTCCAAGCTGAGAGACAAAATTACTTCATCGGTGCTCCGGCTACAAGAGAACGAGAAGTTGATCAATTTAAAGAACCTGTGGTGGAAGAAGGACCAGTGCACAATGGCCACACCCAATAACTCAGACGCCAACGAGCTGGGACTGGAAAATATAGGCGGTATATTTCTGGTTCTTATTGCGGGTGTTATACTTGGGATACTCGTCGCTATAGCAGAGTTCATATGGAAGTCGAGGCAGAACGCTGAAATAGACCGGGTATGATTATATACACGTTGACTGTTATTATGTAAAGGTCAATATACTTCGCGAGGGACCCTCGTTTTGGAAGGGACCCTGAAATTGACATGTATTAAGCAGATTTGAAGAGATGGGTCTTAAAATTGGCTTTTAAATGTCTGTAAACGGAGACAAGTTAACGGAATTTATTGGGGAGATCGTTCCATAGCTTTGGAGCACATAAAACAAAGTTCCAACACTTGATGACCAAGAAGAGACCACCAAGAAGAAGCCACCATAGTTTTAGGAGTTTTCGCGAATTCGAATATTGCACCCCTGATCAGCATAGTTTACTTATCATCACAAATTAATTGCAATGAAGAT
Organism: Evasterias troschelii; assembly: GCA_032357145.1. Taxonomy (NCBI): domain Eukaryota; kingdom Metazoa; phylum Echinodermata; class Asteroidea; order Forcipulatida; family Asteriidae; genus Evasterias; species Evasterias troschelii. The sequence goes on from JAUELU010000010.1 coordinate 3,661,688, forward strand.
TTGATGCTGTACTTGATTTTGATTTGATTTAATTTTTTTTTCACTGTGTCTGTCTAGAAATCTTTATGTGCTGAGATGATGTCCGAGTTCCGGTTCGCCTGCCGCTGTAACGGCAAACCACGAAATCAACGATCAGTGGATCACAAGTATATGCCAGCTCCCTATCCAAGCGGTCTCAACGGACAAACATTTCCAATGAACATGGCAGAGACGGTCGCATAAGAACCGAAAGAGGAAACGAGTGTATAAAAACTTGTATATTATAAGCAGAACATAAACAATAGACTGCTTTAGACATCCGGGGCTTCCAGATAAAAACATAAACTGGCAGGGCTTTTATTTGAGTACAGTTTCTGGCGCTGTCCGCTGTGTGCACGAACTGGTGAAGGCACCCTTCAGTCCGAGTATCAGGAAACCTTTGATAAGCAAGCGAGAATGGGAGTTATTTCTTTGACACGAGAGACTTTGACTGAGGTTTGTAGGAGCAGTTTGTTTTATAACAGGTCCAATGAGAGGTACTTTCACAGAAGAGAGTAGGGGTGGAGTACCTTCATTTCTTGTTTGAAACAGGTTGAGATGAGGACGTGCATAGATTGGATGAAGACGTGATGTGGTACCGTTTGTGCATCCACGAATCGTGCATGTGACCAAGATTGGGTTGGTCCCCCATTGCAGGCTGGGAATTTCATCTTTGATAAGGCGAGGCCATTTCACTTTTCAAAAGGCACCGGGCTCGATTTCACAATTCACTTAGATTCAACTTGAGATGAGTTGTCAGCATCACCATAGTGATGTGTTCTGTGACATCACACTTGGCTTAGCAATGGAGATTGAAAGACCAATCGTTACGAATTCTTTTTGAAAACAGCCGCAGGAAAGCCTTCTTATAACTTCAACATTTAAAAGGCACTAAACCCCCCCTTTTTTAATATACAAGTCCCTTGAAACTTAAACGTTATAAGTTGAACAGACGAATCCTATTTATGTATGGTTTATGGTAGCAGTTCCGCATAAACTACTCAATGGTGATAACACGATTACGATTCAGACTACAGTTATAATAGGTATGTACAATACGATGATTAAATAATACATTTACATCAGCTTGCCATCCATTATCGTGAACAGTCTATTCCAAAAACAGACTGCCATCATTCATGTTGCATACAGCATTATACTTTAAGACTAACTCAAACTCGGTCTGCATTAGATCGAGATGTTGGGGGAAGGGGGTCAACGTTAATTTTGGTTGTTTTAAACACGCTATACAATATTGACAACTGACTAACCATTTGTGGAGTAAATTCTCCCACAAAGAATTGGGAAAGCTTAATTCTGAAGGTGTATGTGTTCTAAAAAGATGACTCAATGCAGGGCATTGGTAACTTCAATCAGACATGCCCTCGACACCATTTTATTTGTGTGAAACGGAGTTTTTATCAAAATAATTGTACATTGTATACGATGTAATTCGATTTTTTGAACAATATTGTTATGCTGAATTATCTTGGTAATGGCAAATGTTGTAAAGTACAGTTTGGTATTTTGTAGACTCGGGTAGATTTGGTTAACTGTAGAGATAATGAGAATGATAAATGAGACCCCACCCAAACTTTGCAGCTGCATAGCAACGACCACCACGTGGGTAAGTGCGCTTCACACGTGCGTCTCTGCACACAGTGCACATACACTTGAAGTAATCAAAAATGGCGGCAGTGTGATACATTGTCAATCAAATGGGATACAGACTTACCAGGCAAAGTTATGTTGTTCACGTAGTTCTGGGCATGCGTATATTTCGGTTTACTTTGTAAGTCTGCTGCCACCTAGCGTCCCCAAGAGTCTCTCACTGGAATTTGCGCCCCCAACGGTTGTGGTTCATCAGTGTTTGGGGTTTCATGTCTACCTCCATTGTCAGTGCATTATTGAGAAACACCAAATGGATCGGTAAAACGTACAGACCTAATGTGAAAGCTTAACTATGAAACAATCCTGTAGGGATCGCAGTGTATAGCTGCTATCTAATTTACTGATCATTTCTTAATGGAGGTTGTTGATACTTTTATACAAAATAACTCGTTTTCATTAGTTTGAGTGCTTAAAATATACATTATGATTATATAAACTTATTTCCTCTAAAAGCTTACTTTGTTTTCCTAGATATCTATGAATATTTACTACCGATTCTAGGATATAACATAAAAATATATATATTTATGTAAATAGTGACTCAAACATTGCTGTTATTTTAAGTGTGTTCCACTTTGTTATAAATCGATGGTGTGTCTTTCATATATATTTTTTTCTGGAGTTGTTACTATAATTATTCTCCTATGCAACTGGGAATGCGTTGTTGTTTATTCATATTCAAAAGTAAAGTTAATCATTTTGTCGAGTCAAGCATTGTCAACGTATCTGCATTGCGGCATATACTCCTCATTTGCAGCCCATTCTTTAACGCCAGATTTTTTTTTTCTGACTCAAACTGCACAAATGATTAACCGAATCGAAACTCGCTTTGAACAAATAATCAGTCAACTATTGTTTACCCCGAGATTGTAAAATACGTGGGTATTGGAGCTACCCGGGTCCAGTGTGTTTTAATACCTGCCTATAACAGCAATAATTAGTATACAAAAAGCAATATGTAGAAAATGGTTCTGGACTTTTAGTTGGAATTATATTTTTGTTTGCGTCGTACTGTTCCCAATTTTCTCTGTAAATATATCACTTCACTATTTGAATGTCAATGTAATGTAAGTATGAACCATTATAATATTCGGTTGCAGTTAATTTTGTGGTATGTTGTATGTTTATGATATCGCTCCTTGTCAGCTTGGTATTCCTCTGTTTGCGAAACCTGTGACTGTTTCATGTTGACGTGAAACTACTCACTCGACGGCTGTTGTAAACAATATATTTTGTATCTCGTATCAGTAGTCTTTTTCAGATGTTGTACTTGTTTAATTTCAATTGTGTTAAACATAATATGTATACTGTTTTAAAAATATATTTATATATGGGGATTATATTCCATATTTCATCTGTTGGTGTGGACCACTGACAACTCGCCAGTTTGAGAATCAGCTTCTCTACAGGCAGTTCACGCGTGGCATGGGAGTCTTTCACGTTGTTAATCAATAGGGGCTTACTGACTCCAATTTTGCCTTTGAAATCCCTCACATGGTCATGTGTTACAGATCCCAATTTGCTATTGTGATGAAGTTGTAATTCTTGTTGCAGGAAAGACGCCTCGTAAAAAGTAAAAATTAGGTTTTTGGAGTTTTTTTTTAGACTTTTGCATCCTCTACCCCGAATGTCTTGACTAGTCCTGCCACGAGTGTCCTCTTTCACATTGCTTGCGATAATCAGAGCTCGACGTGATACCAAGGTAAAAAAGGACACACTGGTCTTTGATGACTTTTGCTATTTGCTCTTGTTTAATGCATATTTCCATTGCTAACAGCATGCAACTTAAATTTAAGCCTCGGACCCGTGGTTGCATGATCCCCAATTGTGCATTTGCCCCGGTATCTTTGATCATAATTGACTTGAGCTTAATACTTTTCCCAATGAAATTACCCATGAAAGCGAGGTTGGTGTTACTCCAACTCCAAAATGGCGTACAATCTTTTTTTTCTCTCTTTTTTTTTTTAGAGCGTTTAAGTTGAGAATACAAGAAGTACACAATACTAATACCGTACAAAACCTGAACATGGAATTATTATAAGTACATTTTTTAGAAGCGGTTGAAGAGTCTTTAGGACACGCTAGTAATCTCTCCCATTAACGAGTAATTATGTAAACTAATGATTGTTGCATTAATGCTTCCATTACCACTCGTCTGTGTCGGGGAAAAATATTTGTCCTTGGCATTGTCTGTCTTTCTCTCTTCTGCTGCTTTTTCGAAAACGTGCATGGGTACATTTGCAATGATGAAACTTCCGCTGTTATGAAATGCATGGCTGTGATGTATTGCTCGAAAATAGAAGAAGATATGTTAACATTAAAAACTGTACTCAGTTTTAACCAATTAGTACCGATGTACCTGTTGTATATACTAATGCAATGCACACCTTTGTTGGTGAAGTGTTGGTAAACGTACCTATGTATCACAGAAAGACAGTCACACATTTCTAGATGGACTATTGAGAAAGCAGTAAAGAGATATTAGAAAATTGATGTTGTAAAGTGGCAAGAGAGAAAAAGTAATATACCCTTTATTTAAACTTTCCCATTGAATGAACATTAAGTACCGAATAAGTTGTAACAAACAAATCGCTAAGGCCTTTTTCTTCTTCTTTTTGAACAAAGGTGTGCATTGCATAGAAGGTACATATGGTATGTCAACGTATGTTAAATACTTCTATATTTTACGAGCAATAAATCAACAAGACATGCATTTCATTAGGAAGTTTCATCACAAAGTGCTCACCAAAATGTTCTCCTCTCCATCCCTTTGCTTTGTATTTGCTTATAATATGCCTATAATAATCGGTTCTGACATTGTTATGGGTAATTTTCACCTTCAAATTGTGCATAATTCTTCTTCAAAGAAATTGTTTACTTTAAAATAGTCTATGGTATAGGGGCTGTGCCCGATAATAGAATTGCTATAGAACTCCATTAACTTTAACGGTGCGTCACCCGTAGATTTCTAGACGTTAGGTGGGAAACTCCCCTGAGTCGAATGCGCATGCTCAATAATATTCTGCAAGTTTTAAAGCAGGTCAAAGGTTAGAATCAGCAGGGCCCAAATTCATAAAGCCTGTAAGCACAAAAACTTACTAAGCACACACAAATCTTGCTCAGCACAAACGGGTAACAGCCATTATTCCATCATGTATACACTGTAGCGAATGGTGCCCCACTCATTTTATGCTCAGTGGAGAACTTTGCTAAGAATTGTTTTCTGCTAAACAGCTTTATGAAATTAGGCCCCGATGTACTGAAAAGTAGTTCCGGAAAAAATAAGTTTGTACCTGTAATACGATAACTATTATTGGACATATTGTAAACTGAGGTAACGATTTAATTATGTATTTAAAAAACCACGGGTGAGTAATAGTGACACTATTGTTATCAGTTGTTATTAATTATTATTTTATCTGTAGCGACCGCACTGTTTCCCAATTGAATATGTAAATAATGCTGTTAAATTAACTAGTATAAATAATTGATATAAAGTGGTGAAAGTTCCACAACGGAAAGTTCCTGGTGGTCAGACACACATTGTTTGTTAGCAGAAAATTAAACGACTCATTATTCATTTATTAATGAATTAATTTATTTAGTATCTTTTTGGGTGAAGTGTATTGAAGTACTATGCCAATCCACCCATTTTTGAAGAAAATAACAACATTTATTAACTTAATGCATTACAAACACTAAACTTGTTTCCTTTATTGTGCTATGTTAAGACAAGAACAATGTTCCCCCTCCCAACAACAACACCAAAATCAAACACAAACACGTTGCTAATTCAAACATGATTATAATCCCTTAGCAAATTCTCTTTTTTTTAAAAGGGTCCTGCAAGAAACTGGACTTTCGGTGCAAGAAAAATTGGTTTCCGAAGAAACGCCTTTAGAGAATTGTTTTCGAGTACCCTTCCCCACCCTCTTTTCGCCCGGCCCCACCGGTCTTATCCAAGACCACTTGTTCTTGTATAGTGATGCATGATGGGAGTGATTGTTGTGCAATCAGCGCAATGCACACGAGCACATGGACAACACACAGCGTGGAGGCCCCGTAGATAAAATAGGGTAGGTTAGGGTTTCTCAAAGCTATCAAAAAAATTATTATTTGAAAGTTTAATGCAACGTCTTCTGAAGGGGTGTCGTGATAAATTGGCGGTCTCCCCTCGCCCGTTCTCGGCTCAAAATCCTCACGGCCCAATTCCATAGAGCTACTCTTAGCAGGAAGTAAGAGACCATGTGACCTGTGACATCACATGTTTACAAAAGAGCCACAGAGCCTGGACTTTCTGCAGGCACAGTTTGTATACAGCTCAATGGAAGAATATGCTTAATCTTATGGTTTTATGGAGATTGCACTGTCTGATTTTTCTAAACTTTTGATATGAAGATAGGGGGGACATCTCAAAAGCTGTACAGCTGTTGCTTTTGTAACTATTGAATGTATGTGAAAATTATGACACAAAATGTAAATTTTCCCATATGTCCTGTGTATTATCTTGCCTGTCAGGAATTGCATTAGAATGTATAGGGTCACTACTCTGTAAACAAAGGTAACATGGTCTTTAGCCTAACAATTTGCCTAAAAATTATAGCACTTCAAGCAAAGATATTTCAATGGGAGTTTTCCCACCCTGACCATCTTTACACCATGGACGTTATATGTGCAAATTTGTGAAGATTTATATTTGCAATCTTCAAATGTTGGATACACTCTTTTAAGCACCAGTATGAAATTGGGCCATGGCATTTTGACAGGTTAACCCTTTCTGGTAAGCGAAATTGTTGTGTGCTTAGCAAGTTTGTGTGCTTAAGCAGCTCTAAAATTGGGCCCTTGATCTACTTATTCTACTCGGTCGTCTGATTCCCGAAAAATCTTTTAGAAAAAACAAACAAACGACTGTTTAGACATAGCCTGTTGCCATTTACGTACGACTTGTGAAGCTACAGACGACGGCTGTTGATATCTTGAAAAATGAGGGACGAAATGTGTCCCCAAAAGTAACAGACCGATTAGATTCAATGCCCACCATATAAATGACAGCTTCAAATCAAAAATGTCTTTTCTATTATTATAATGCTCCCCTCTGATGAAGAATATCCGTCTGAACCCACCAGTTTGGGCGAAAAACGCAACCCAAACGACCGACCAGGCATTGGACTAGTTATTATTTGCCTATTGAGGGAGTCCTTCAAAACACTCCCAGAATGCATCGGACATAGCAATTAGTTGCCATGTAAATTCGTGAAGCAATTGTTGTCTGCTTGTGTCGACACAACAAGTTGTTTTACACCCTTCGTAGGACAGATATTGACTTACTCAATGTTCACAACATCCAGCCAAATCAACCGAGTTAACATTGCATAACGGAGGAAGGGAACAACGGCCACAAACCTTGTTTTTCAAACATTGATTACGCCACGACGAGTTTTGAAAATGGCGGTCTCTGCTGAAAGTCACGTTGAGTGTCGTCTGTATGACGGGATTGATATTTGACACCGAGCATTCGAGGAGTTTTATCCGTAACTGTGGTCGCCAAATGCAGCTTTTTGTTCCGAGTTGATATTTACCTCTTCCTCAAACACCAGTGACCACCGGGGTATACCGACAGAAATGTGCTGTTTCTCTTCTGTTCGGCGAGCTTGAATCACGGTAAGTTTTCAAATACTACGGTAGAAAACTCAATTCAGTTTAAGCAGTACCGTCCGTAACATGATAGTTCATTATCGTGTCGTTTGTTCAGTATATGTTTAAGGGTGGTGTGTTGTATCCTTTCTCTATGGTTGTATTTACCTAATAGTATTTCTGAGTAGAGATAAACCCCAAGACGTTTCTAGATGAATTAGAATCTACTAAATGAGTGAGATAAATCCATTGGGAACAAAAACACGGTACAATGTATGCCACTGCAAGCTTCAATCTAGACAAGTACACACGGTAGTTCATTGTACTATTGTTGGCCTTCTTTTAGTATTAAAGAATGTCTTCAGCTGTTGAGGCAGTAAACCACAATAATCATTGTTTCTTAAATTAGAGCCATTTTAACTGAGTAGAGGGGCTCCTAAAACACACCACATTATGTCTAACTAATGTTAAACATTTGTGTGTCGTTAGGATAAAATATGTATGTACACTTTTGTAAAAGCTACA
>JAUELU010000010.1:3726129-3737188 GCA_032357145.1 Evasterias troschelii
TCGATTCAGAAAAAGCCCGATTCCTCACTACATTAAGTTGTTAAATTCATGATTGTTACTTCCGGGTCTTGTGTTTTTTTTTATTTTAACTGTTTTGTATTTTTAATGTTTTATATTGTAACATTCCTGTAATTTGGCCCTTGGGCCACGAGATGAATGACAATAAACCAATACCAATACCAATTCTTTTGTGGTATTGATGATGGTGCTTGTGGCGGTGGTACACTGTGGTAGACATATGGCTTTGATAGCTTTACACAGTAATGATGGCTGGGAATTAAACAGAAGCAAATACTCCAACAGCTGACGTGTATTTTGGTATAATCTTGCGTAAACCAATGGGTTGCAAACATTTTATTATCGTCGATACTGAGGATACATTGAGCGCACCTTAGTCCGAACATTGAACCAACCATATCGAAATGCAAAGACCCCCTCCCCAGCATTTGTAAATAAAGAATGATCCTTCACAACATTCTAACAGTTTTATTCAACGCATAAATGAAGGCATTATCTGTGTAATTCCACATAATGAGAGTGACACGAGATTTGTTATTTATTTATTTCGTTTTAGTTATTTACTTATTTTAGATATATACAGGGGGTTTCATGTAATAAGGACAACTCGACACATGAAATCATGTTCAAATAACCTTAATCATGCCTATAGCAACTGGATCACGTTCCCTGAAGTCAGTACCCATCTTTGAGAGTGATTCACTGTGTACCAATTAAGGTACCAGACTATTTTCCAATCGAGTCTTGGTTGCATTTGATTATGGTTTGTTCGGTTTTAGGGCCAATGTTGCAACAGACCTGCATGGTTAAGAAGACCGTGACTATACCACCGTGTCTCGTCTTAAGAACATGCCGTGCTGATGCTCTTCTTACCCGGGTAACCTCATCGCCTTCCCAGCCCCATCGCGGTTTAGTCCGATCGATTGACTGCAATCTAGTTGAGACTTGAGTGCAATTACTCCCCAACTTCACGCCAATTAATTGCATCATATCCTTCCGGAGTCGCGTCGTCCCTTTCTTTAATACGCAATCAAAATTAACAAAACCGGAAAATGGTTCCGGTGAATGGGACTCTCTGCAAACTGTAGGAATCTCTGTCGCTACTACAAGGAGACTAACTGATAATTTCATAAAGGTCTTCACTAATTTTTAGGGGAAAAATACACTATATGAAAAAAAAGAGTGAACACAATGATTGCACTTTGCTTTTTGTCTTGGAGAAGGCTTGATGAAACAAGCTACACTTGAGCAGTTTAAGGGATTACAGATCGTTTGAAGAATGTAGTTTTGCCATGAACTTTGTTTATTTGTTTATTTATTAGTGATATTATTCTTTGTTTTGTTTTTTAAAGAGGGAAATTAACTTCTTTACTCAGGTATTTAATAAACACACGTTAAATCATTACGTTAAACGTAGGTAATAATGTTTCAGTGAAAACTATGGTTGGTGTTTTGTCAGTGGTGTATGTACATGCCTACGAAATAATCAAAAATTACGCTGAATGTATGATCTTTTAAGGCTCCTATTTCTCGTTTTAAAAGTCATTCAGCTGAAGAAAGAATATTTTAAGCACAAGGAAAATGTAAACACTATATTTTCCACCCACACCTTTTATATCCCAATCTGAATCAACAAATCTGTGGAAGTGCAAACTCAATCGTTCATCGGAATGAGAAATAAGTGAACAGTAACGTTGTTTCTCTTTTAAAATTTTAATTTGCGAGGTCAAAACTGATTTATTTACCAATTTCTCAAAAGCCATAGCATTTCAAACGAAAATAATTCGAGATTTTGTCCCCTTATAATTATGACCATCTACTACCATGTAAGTTATGTGTAGACATGTGAATACATAACATCAATCTTACATTTGACTATAACAAATGTTGCACACACCATTTAAGCATTTAGTCTTTCATTAACCAGGCCCACACAATAACCACATTTACTGTCTATAATGCTCCTGACTGAACAGAACATTTGAAACAGTTTTCTTATTTCGGTTTCCATAGCCGGAATAAGCCTGCTAAGCACGCCCACTTACATCTATAACAACCCAAACAGTAATGTTTTCAACCCACGACTATTGTGTGTTCACAATACGATTTTGTTTATTTTGAGTCTGTACTTACGGAAGAAGAAGAAGAAGAAGAAGAAGTTGATGATTATAATTCAATTTACATTTCCAGAAAACAATAATATACTTATGTATTTATAAACAAAAGTAATTAAGTAAGGTATCCCCCAAAACCCACAGCTTATCAGCCCTTTAATGTCCTTGTTGAGTGTATCAGGATTCAAGCTTTAATCGGCCTGATCCTGGGGGAGCCATCGCAATCATTGATCGGTAACCCAACATCTTAATACTTAACAGAAATCAGATTGGAAACTCTCACGCCCGGTCACGGTTTCAATTTCGAAAGAACACTATGACTGCTTCCACACCGTACGATAGCTACCGGGTAGGCGCCATCTTGAATCGTAGTTGATATGCAAACCATGCAGCCCATCTACTGTTTGGTACAATTTAACAATATCATTGAGAAAACCGTGCTTTCTTTAAAACAAAAGTCCTCGTTTATAGACTTGTTTGAACACTGGGTTTTATTGCGATGCCACTGATGCCTCATATAGAGGTGCCCTTGATAAAAGTAGAACACGCATTCGTGCCATTTTCCTTTAAAGGCACTGTACACGTTTGGTAATTACTCAAAATATATATTAACATTAAAAACTTACTTGGTAACGAGCAACGGAGAGCTCACTGTTGATAGTATAAAACATTGTGAGAAACAACTCCCTCTGAAGTAACGTAGTTTTTGAGAAAGAGGTAATTTCTCACTAAAATAATAAAAGACTTCTGGCCAGAAGCCTTTTATTCCTATCTAAAAGCACACTAATTTGTACAACAAAGGTGTTTTTTCTTTCATCATTTTCTTGCAACTTCAATGACCAATTTTGTCCAAATTTTCACAAGCTTGTTATTTTATGTATATGTTGGGATACACCAACTGAGAAAACTGGTCTTTGACAATTACCGAACGTGTCCAGTGTCTTTAAGAACGAGTCAGCAGATCCGTAAACTTGTTCTTTGAATGAAACATAAAGTTGTAATAATAAAGCGGTTTTCTGCACATAGTGTCGCGTGTCCGCTCAATCGGTTCTCTGATCAAGTCTTGTATTGACAATATTTCAGAAATGGATAAATTTACACGAGGGTCAGAGAGTTCTTTTTGTCAACTTAATGCTGATGTATTACAGGCCATATTATCGATCAAGATGCAGTAAATGTAACCTGTAAAAGTTTCAGCTGAATATACAGTATCTACCTGTTGTGAAAACGGAAAGAAAAAAGGGAAAAGGGCAGATAATGAACAAAATGTCACGGCATTTTCATCAAGAACGTCGAAACCCGTTTTGCGAGGGAACATCAGGTACAGTCACATCTTTGGCCGAGGTTTTCACAAACAAACACTGTAGAAATTGGAATCACCCAAAAGTCACCTTTAGGCGATCTTTGGAGATTCAAATTTGTCGACAAAAGTACTTGAATTGATTGTATGTGGACACTGTCTTTAGACGCAATAATTTCGCAGATTACCATCTATATGACAAGGCTTTCGAATAAAGAGTACCTTACATTAAAAGCGCGTATTCGGCACAGGACAATATTTTATCGGCTATCATAATTGGACCGTTAGGGTTATCAATAAGTAGAACGAATTTTAAAAGTTTTCGCTTTCGATGTGCTGTGTGTGTGTAGACGTTAAGAAAGGTTACAAGTGAGTTTGAGAAAAAACAAAAAACAACAACAAGTCGGCAGCTAAGCAGCCTGTCGAAGCACCAATACCCCCATCCACCCACTCTACCTCAATGCTCCACCTTACCCCTCTTGAAGGAACTTTCCGTCACGGGATAAGACCGCCCATCGAGTTGCTTCATCACACCATATTGTTCGGGGGGAAAGATTAAAAGTCACATTGTCATTTCAAAGGATAACCCTAGACTAAGATTTCAGCTCACCTTGAAAAGTGAATGATGCTCAGATCACGAACCTTGTAGAGGGCGTTTGCCCCTCAACAACCCGTCCAAACAAAGCCCCTGCGTCTAATTAGGGCAATATTTGCAGTTGTATATCAAGAAGTCTCATCGACCATCAATAGACTCCAATGATAGCGTGGTCAACAAACAGAAAACATGTGCCGAATTTAACTGTGACGGTGTTAATTATTTTTCCGGGGGGTGGGGTTCTAACGGGGCGTAACGGGGAAGCAGAAATCAGTCGAATTCGATGCCAACATGCCCATCTGTATTTAAAGGTCATTAGCGTGCATAATGTGCATGATCTTACTTTGCACTAATTGAAAAAATAAGCAGTGTCGGCTGTTTTTATTTTGTGGGCCTTAACCTCAGTACGGATCCTGAAATTTAATTTATGAAATAAGTATTTCGGTGGTAGTAGCTCGTCTACAAAACAAGGCTTATGAATCTGTCACAAATTATATGCACATTAATGAAAGCCGAAACTACCCACGGTCACCCCAAATTGTCAAATCGGTTCAGGACGATCCCAAAAGTCCCGTTATAATTCACAAACTTTTGTCTAAAAATAATTGTGATGTTGTTTTATGTATACAAGAGCGGACAAGATGGGCAAGGTGGACATGGCGTCTTTACAAATTTGCCTTTTCTTCCATGCACACAATTGTTTTTACCTCAATGCGCTGGGAAAGTGTTTGACTGGACATGAACAGAAATCGTCTTACAGAAGGAGTTTGAAAAACATTTTTTGAATGGCTTCAATAAGAGGGTCTAGTCGTCTGCAATATAACAAAAGAATGCTGACACAGGCTGTGTGGACATTGTAGAGTGCTTGCCTTTTATGAAAAATAATGCCGACTGATCACCCAACGTTTTATCATGTGAATTAGCGGCTGTAAGGATCGGTCATTGTGATCGATAATATTGGAGGTCAATGGGTTAATCGGCTTATCGGATCATGTGACGTATCAATAGGAAAGTGATGAGGATTTCGATAACTGATCTCTTGACAGTAATCCCTCACAAGTCCCGTGTGTTTCTCGGGCTCCATTAGTCGTAAGTCATTTTAGAAGCCAAGGCTTGCGCTTGGGCTTCAGGCTCCAGGTCCGAAATTTCAAGTAGCTAAGCACAACAACATTTCGCTTACGAGAGTAAGGTTACCAGCCAAACTACCGTGCCATATGTACAATTTGTGACTGGTATCCTGCTCATTTCTGTTTAACCGACAAAATGTTAAGCAAATTTTGTCTGCTTAAGCAGCTCTATGAAATTGCTTCAGGCTTCAGGCTCCAGGCTCCATCCGCCAGGTTAGGAAGGCACACGTTTCCGTAATAATAAAAGACTCATGTAATGGGTCTGGCTTGCAGGTGCGACAGTGTATGGGTATGGACGAACAGACTTCATTTGGAAGGCATCAATGTTGTGGTGAAGCTGGTGAATGCACCATTTTATATTCCGTTTTCTTATTGGATATCTAATCAGGCATTGAATCAGACCTGGCAGCTCTCTCCCTCTCTCTCTGATTCTGCAGAAAGTTCCTTCTAAAAATCTCCCTGATTATGGAAACATTGTCCTTGTCATGTTGAATGTAATTCTGAATAACTCAACTGATTGTTACAACATCTCACTGATTATAAGATACGAATGTTGGCCGCTCTGATTGGATGCGTTGGGGATTTGTTCTGTGTGGGTCGCTTGTTTGATTGGTTTTGTTGCTCAGTGCTGTTGTTATTTGTGTGGTTGTTTATTTAATTTATGTTGTGTTCTTCCTCGAAAGACAATCTAATTAAACCTCTAACTCAAACTTATAAGATTTTGTTTCTGTTTATATCTTAAACATAATATAAAGGCCGCATAAATAATACCCTATAGGAAAGTTGACGCCGTATACTACTAAGAACTAATTTGAATACAAATGGGACGTAAAACAAACCTGATATATTCCCTAATCACGTCGTTAATGATAATAATTGTGTATTCCACGTCAGTGGCAAAACAATAAATCGGTCAATCGAACTACATGCTTGAGTAAGTGCAACCCACGCATCATCCCAAATGCAGTGAAAAGCAAGCGCAAGATACACGTTTGAAATCCAGAACTGTGACCATCACTCATATTCCGAATAAACTGGAAGTTTCGCGTGTTTTCGAACAATGGGACCCGTTGTTTAAGTCCCCGAGTTTGTTTCCTTCGCGCTTTAAAGCAATATATGTGGAACCAAAGTGGTCCTAACAGTTTTCGAATACGCGCAAGACTATTGTAGCCGGTCTGTCAGAAACATCACCACGTTTGCTTCTTATTGTTTCAAGTAAACCATCTCAAAGTTTTTAAGAGTAAGAGTGTAAGAGTGTAATAATGTAAGAGTGTATAATCGTAAGAGTAAGAGTGTAAATATCTAAGAGTGTAATAGTGTAAGAGGGTAAGAGTGTAAGAGTGTAAGAGTGTAAAAGTGTAAGAGTGTAAAAGTGTAAAAGTGTAAGAGTGTAAGAGTGTAAGAGTGTAAACCGTCTCAAAGTTTTTAAGAGTAAGAGTGTAATAATGTAAGAGTGTATAATCTGGTTACCAAGTAAGTTTTTATTCCAATATATATTTTGAGAAATTACTAAACGTGTTCAGTGCCTTTAAATCGTTCAATATATTGAACGGTTTTACATTATTTCATTGAAAGCTCCGGAGCAACAATTACTTTGCCTGGGAATGATTGGACGTGCATTCCGTCGCAATATTTTATGATACCAGTAATTGTGTCTGTTCATGGGAGCCTACGTGTCGAAATAGCTGCATTCGCAAATGAGTTGACATTAGTTGATCCACAGCCTCTTGACATCCACTCCTCCATGGCCTCCCAGTGCAACTAATGCAATAACCTTTACTTTCCTTATCAGTCAAAAGCATTAGACATGAGAAAACCCAGATCGCCTAATGGAAAATCTTTAACTTTATGACACGAGTTGGTTAAATATTATTTTACAGCCAGTGGAAATTTTAATTGAAAGGGCGTAACATTTTTGGTCGGGGGAGGAATCAAATAAACGATTGTGTTTAATATTTGGGTTTGTTATGATTTTCGGAAGGGGTTTTGTGAAAGTTTGGTTAGTTGAATTTTTTCGTTTATTTAAAACTAGGGATGGATTTGGAGTTTTCATCCTCACGCAAAACCAAAACTTTAAAACGTACTTCATCTTAAAAGGTGATCGAACTCTTGAGTGTATTTCGTGCACCGATTGAGACACATGACCTCTGCAATGAAACAGGCAACTATTCCTCTAATTATGCAGTCGGTTTGATTTGCATTATGTCTCATATGGGACCCCGTGTTAACCACCCGTCGGTTTATTATCCAACCCGCCCGTGCTCTATCAAATTCAAACTGCGTCCTAGCGGGGCACGTGCCAATCAAACTCCCGGGTGGCTACCACGCGACTCGGCCGGCGCAGGCGGCGGGCATTTTGTAAGGAATTTTAAAGGTGTGCGTAGAATGAGATACCGGAAGATGTGAATGCCAGCCTTGAAATAGTCCCAAAATCTTCATTCATGTCTGATTATGAAGTTATAGATACATTGTGCCCTTTAAGAACTAAACTGTAAGAATTACCGACCAAACGGGGGTTTTGCTTTTGAACCGCTTCGACGTCGAAACATCTCGGTGCGAGACGAGTTTTAAATAGTTGTTGTGCCTTGGTTGGCGGTTGAAGTTTTTCAAACATGTGTTCATGACACACTGTGGGGACAAATACCGACGAGTTTGAAAACAAGGATGGCTGTAGTGTAACTTGTTCATACTTGTTGGTTTTTCTTTTTAATTGACTGAAAGGTGGCAACGTTGACAGCAGATTTGGGGTTGGTCACCAGGGGTCGATTTCACAAAACTCTTCCTAACTTAGGACTAGTCCTAGGCAATGCTAAGAGATAGGACCAGTACCTAGTCATATCTTAGCATTGCCTAAGACTAGTCCTAAGTTAGGAAGAGTTTTGTGAAATCGACCCCTGGATTTTGGATACACTCGTTTTGGATACACGATTAGAACCGGAGAAACATTTAAAAACAACACACGGTGGTGTTGTTTTTTTACTGAGTTTACTTTTACTATATCAGTTCCAGAGGAACTATTCATAAGTAAGTCGTTGCCCTGCACTACCCGGTATTGCTCTCCTATATAACTAGTGTTCGTTGGCGATGCTTTTTATTGGGGGGGGGGGAGGCAGGCATTTTGTTCACGGTTGTAATTAAAGGTCTGGACATGTGACGCTGAAGTAATGCTGTTAGCTCCTAACACTGATGATGTTTGTCTGAAGTATGCTTAACACGTGTGCATTTATGTATAGGCTACTTCCTGAATGGGCCACTCGCAGTTGAAAAGGAATTTTATTAGTGAATGATTCTCATCTTAGTGAAACTTCGGTTATTTAACAAAACCAGAAGCAAAAATATTTGATTTTAACAAATTCTATAAAAAGTACGTGACGGGTTCAGAAAATGTTTAGTATGTGCAACAATGGTTTCTTCTGAGACGAATTTTGGTTTAGTTTAGAGATTTATGTTTATTTTTTGTGTTTGTTTCTTCCCTAGAGCAATAGGAAATAACAAAGACGTGTGTGGCCGAGCTGTCTAGTTTACCGGACCGAAGCTCTGGTGTTCTCAGCAGCACTCAAGTGCTCGGTTCGAATCCCCGTCATGACACTTGTGCCTTTGAGCAAGGCACTCAATCATAATTGCTTTGTTAAAAGTTAAGAAGGTTGTTCACTCTGCTCTACCAGCCAGGCTCCTAGTGAATAACGATGCCTACTTCCTTACGAACTGTGAAGGGGGTAACCCTGTTCCAGCGCACTGGAGTAGGCGGCAACGTGCCCCTGGTGGCAGTTGATTTGGGTCGATAGCTCAAATCAGTTAAGTGTAGCCCTCACCTTGAAGTGGCCGTCCGTAGCCTTGTGATGTTAAACGATCTCTCATACAAATTATAAATAACAATAACAATAAAGCGCTAGATTCTGGGTGTATTTTCACGATTATCTTGCTATAAATCGATTGATTGTAGGCCTACCGCTCGCATTGATTGTACCTTTAAACGTGTCTATCTGTTTAATTCACATCGTGAACAGGCCTTATCTTCCAAACCAAAATTCCGGTGTGCTACTTTACAAAGAAGCCAGTACATTATTTGTTAATAATACCTTTACTGATTGCGATGATACACTTCTGTAAGCTGGCTCGCCTCTGTGACCAATTGACCTTCTGCTTACACGATGCATTTCGTCACAGCACTATCACAATGACATTCCCGCTAGATCCACCCTTTAAAAAATACTGGAATTAAGATATCAGAGATACGACTCTAAATGCAAGCCTTTAAGATTGATGTGGACCATTACAATCTGTGTTTACTTTTCCCGTGGGTGGATAACGGCCGGGGTGTAATACTCCATCATTCCTTGCATGGTTTTCGTCCTTGCCCCGGCCCCCTCCTGTCCTCTTGATCCCCCCTGAAACAACTTATAGTATCATAGTCGCCATGGCAGCAGCTCATTCTAGATCCCCCGAATAAGCCTGTTTTAAATCACTCTTGGAGTAGGGGTTAGGAGAGAAGAACAGTGCCACAGATTCCTAACCGTTTTGTTTTTATGGGGGGGGATGTTGTGTGAAATAAGTCTCTACTCGAAATCTATATACTAGATGTCATCAACATGATCCTAGTGTTTATTATAGAAAGTGTATCAATCTTTGTACTAGAATTTCCAACCCACTAAACACGCCTTTGATATGAAAGGAGTTACAGCAACATTTGTTCGCCCATAGTGGCACTGACTTCTATTAAAGATAGTGAAGACGTCATCACCAAATGAGATTGTGAGGTACAATGCAGATTGAAGGGGCAAGCGGGAAGTTCAAGTTTTGCAAACAAAATACTCAACTGATGGAAGGGTACATAATCTACATCTGAATGTTATATACCAAATGTTCACAATATTTTGACTGCAGAGTGTCCACTGTTTTCAAGTCAATATTCGATGACGCTTTATGTTGTTGTTGCCCTGTTTTTTGTTTCGGTTCGCGTCAAATTCTTAGTGCACAATAATGCGTTGAATGTGTTTTTTTCTAAAAAATTGCAAGAACCCAGGCGTGTTTTTAAACGCTGTCTGTCCCCCGTTGACAGATGACCGTATTTCGCAACTTTTGATTAAAACCTGTATGTAGTGGGCAGTCGTCGGTCACACATGAGGATAATGTGTATAAAATGGTGTGGTGTAATGGTTATAGTCTTTGGTGATCAGTTGGATATCTTGGTGACAACATTTTACGTTTGCTGATGGCCAGGGGGAGAGTGTACGAGTTGCCATTGAATAGATTGTTTTCACCCGACACGATGGTATTTGTGACTAAAGGGAACTCAAAACTAGTTCTGTTAATTCACTTTTCATTCTTTATGAAATATAAAGTCTATATTTGTTTACACATTGAACTTTTGATTCGAGTGCCTTATGGGGTGCAAAGGCTCTCGGAGAGGACAACATTGGTCCAACATCAGTCAGGATTGTAGATTGGGATAATTCCTCTAATTTCTGATGCAGCCAATACCTTACCGTTTGGAGATATACCTCACATGCATGCTGTCTGCCTGTTTGCCTTTTTGATGTGCTCAGTTGATATGAAACTGAGGCTGCAGTTTACGTTACCACCCTCTGTAGCCTCTGAGTTGGTAGTTCGACAACACTTAGCATAAACAAATACAATAAATGAAGCTGATAATCTATACACAACAAATTGGCATTGTAAAGGCAAGGCCCCAATTTCATAGTGAGCTGCTTATAAAAAGATTTAAGCTTACCAGAACAGGGTTATCAAGATTGATACTTACCAGAACAAGATTGATGATTACCAGAACAAGATCGATGCTTACCAGAACAAGATTGATGCTTACCAGAACAAGATCGATGCTTTACCAGAACAAGATTGATGCTTACCAGAACAAGATTGATGCTTACCAGAACAAGATTGATGC
>JAUELU010000010.1:4123064-4134980 GCA_032357145.1 Evasterias troschelii
GCATTGGAGATTAGCCTTGGGTAACCGTGACCTATTGTTGACCTTTGCTTCCGGGTCAACCGGAAGTGGGACCATATCTCAAGAACTATACAGTTGATTTTCAAACATTTTTCAGTTATAGACTCCTTGAGCATTGGAGATTAGACTTGAGTAACCGTGACCCCTTGTTGACCTTTATGTTAGGGTCAACCGGAAGTGACAAATTTACAAATTTATTTTTGTTTAAAATATTTATTTAATTAAATTTAATTTCATGAAATTTAATCAAATTCAATTCAATTCAAGACTATAGTGCCTTTTAAAAAGAAATGTCTTTAGTTGCTTCTTAAAAACTCCTAATTCGCTAATGGCCCTCAAGTAAACAGGAAGTTTGTTCCACAGAGTGGGTGAGTAAATTAATAAGGCACGATCACCATATGCCTTGCTGGGCATTGGACACATTTTAGGATGTCTGAGCCTGATTCCATCACAACTTCTGGTACAAATGCTGGAGTCATAAACTGATATTGGACCACACTATTTTGCTCAAGAGAATAGGTGATATTATTGGTTTAAAAGGTAATGCCCTTAAATGGTGCCAATCCTATTTGCAAAACAGACCACAACATGTTCGCATTGGCAATTCCACATCACATCGGAACTGGTTGTTTATGATTTTTCGGTCTCTCAGGGGTCGGTTCTTGGACCGCTGTGGTTCACAGTATACACCTACCCAGTTCATAGCATCATCATGAAACACAAACTGAACTATCATGTATATGCTGATGGCACTCAGTTATATTTCTCTTTTAAGCCTTCCAGAGATTTTACTGATGAGAGCATCAGTCGTATTGAAACATGTGTTGGTGAAATTCGTGTTTGGATGCAAGAAAATTTCCCTAAGCTTAATGACAACAAAACTTAATTTATAATACTTGGTTCATGACAACAAATCTCTAAAGTTACTATTCCCCATATTAATATAGGTGACTCCGAAGTTACCGCTGTTACCAAAGCTCATAATGTTGGTGTGATATTCGACTCTTCCATGACACTTAGTTCGCATATCTCTAGTATTGCACGTTCTACGACATTTCACATTCGTAATATAGGCAAAGTAAGAAAATATTTAACACAAAATGCAACTGAGCAGATAGTCCACTCGGTCGTAGTTTCCCAACTTGACATGTGTAACTCACTTCTTTATGGTCTTCCTTGTAGTCAAATTGAACGTCTTCAGCGTATTCAGAACTATGCTGCTTGTGTTATTACCCTTACTAAAAATCCTGCCATATAACGCCGATTTTGAAAGAATTGCACTGATTACCCAGTAAGCAGTAGGATCAAGTAAAAACTTCTGCGTTTGGTATATAAATCACTCACCAACAATGCCCCTGCATATATTGATGATCTTCTCAAATCATACTATCCTCCTCGCAAACTCCGGTCTTACAATTCTAGCCTCCTTATTGAGCCCATGTCCAATCATTCATGGGGACACGATCTTTCTTGCATGCTGCTCCACGCCTATGGAACAAATTGCCACCACTAGTAAAATCTTCTGTTTCTTTAACCCAATTTAAAACAAACCTTAAGACACATCTTTTCAATCACGTTTTTGAGTAAATGGTTTGATTTTTACCCTTCGATATTTTCTTAGACATTGCATTTCTATTGTATTTCTATGTTCTGGATTTTCTTTTTAGCTTAAGTTTATGTTTCAATTTTGGTTATTGTACATGTGTATGTTGATGTTTGTATTTAGCGCCATGAGCATTTTGATGGATTTGTGCGCTTTATAAGATTTCATTATTATTATTATTATTATTATTATTATATTAGCTCGTTAAGGTACTGTGGGGCTGACTGACCATGGTGAATTAGTTTTAAAATGATAAAAAGGATCTTAAATTAAACCCTCACTACGACAGGGAGCCAATGTAATTCATGAAGAATGGGTGTCATATCTGCAAAGTGATCCATCCTTCTCCTAATAACCAGACGGGCTGCGGCATTTTGAATATGTTGTAATTTCCTAAACTGGTAATCATAGAGACCAAAGAATAATTTTTACAATAATCTAACCGAGAAGTAACAAATGAGTGTATAAGTTTTTCAGTGCTTGATTGATCGAGAAATTTTCTCAATCTGCCAATCCGCCATAGGGAGTGAGATGCAACCTTACAAACATTAGAAATGTGAGCATTTGTGGTTCCACTTGAGTCAAGTATCACCCCAAGATCACGTACTGTATTAGAGGCCAAAATACGGACATCACTAACCCGAACGTCAGTCTTAAGACTAGACTCTTTGAAGCGTGACGAGAACCACAAGATCTCAGTCTTGCTGTCATTCAATGCAAGCATGTTTGCTTGCATCCAGCAACGGATCTCACCTACGCAACACTTGATACGGGTCACACAAGACAAGTCAGCACGGGAGCCACATGAAATGTAAAGCTGACAATCGTACGCATAAATTATAGAGTTAAGACCATGACGGGTGATAATATTCTCAAGTGGATCCATGTATAAAAAAATAAAACAGGTCCGAGCACAGACCCCTGTGGAATTCCGAACTGGAGATTCCGCCGCCCTGACAACATTGACCAAATAGAAACCCTTTGTGTTCTACCTTTCAAAAAAATACCAAAACGAAGCTGCAATCTTTTAACCAGTATGTCACGATCAATGGTGTCAAAAGCAGCAGATAAATCTAGCAGAATTAAAATAATAATAATATATTTGATTTATATAGCGCCTAATATCTCTAGGTGCTTTACAAAGTATCTTAAATAAACTTACATATTAAATTATTTACAATTGATTTAATGATCTTAATTCAAACTTTCAACATAAAGATTACATTAACTATGATGAACACAATTTAGATATTAAAGAGGTGGGTTTTCAGGGCACTTTTGTATGGTTCAAAGTAAGTGGTAACTCGAATGTGATGGGGAGATTGTTCGAGAGAGTAGGTGCAGTAACGCTGAATGAGCGGTTTCCATAGTGCTGTGTGTTGAGTCTTGGAATCTGAAGGAGATGTTGGTTTTGTGAGCGAAGTGCGCGGGTAGGAGTGTAGCTATGTAGGAGATCTGTGATGTACATGGGAGCAGTGCTGTGAAGTGCTTTGAAGGTGAGTAGAAGTATTTTGAATTAAATGCGTCTATCAACGGGTAACCAGTGGAGTGAGGATAAGATGGGTGATATGTGTTCATTTCGGCGTGCTCTCTTGGTTATTCTTGCTGTTACGTTCTGTATTCTTTGAAGTTTGTTGATGTCTTTGTCCGGGAGGTTGGCAAGTAGAGCATTATTGAAGTCCAGTCTAGATGTTACAAACGCATTTACCAATGTGGTGGTGGATCTTTCATCTTAACAGTCGCGGATCTGCCCTATCTTTCGGACGGCAGTCATTGAAGAGCGGCACAGGGTGTTGACATGGGCCTTCAGTGTTAGATGTTCATCCATGACTACACCAAGATTTCTGGCTTCTGTTGAGGGGTTTAACTGTACATCACCAACCATGATGGAAATGACTGGGAGTGGCTGTTTCGAAAATCTTGATGTGAAATGAAGAACCTCTGTTTTTGCCGAGTTTAGCATCATCTTGTTTGCAGTTGCCCATTGGTGAATGTCCTTGATGCAAGCATTGAGTTTCAGGAGTGCAGTGTCGCGGTCTGATGGTGTGCAAGTGGTATATCTTGGTGTGACTGCGTAGGTCATGGAGCTAAGGTGGTGAGAAGATATGATATCGTGAATAGGGGCTGTGTATAGGGTGAACAGGAGGGGTCCAATGACTGAGCCTTGTGGAACGCCGTGTGTGTCCAGTACTATGTCTGAAGTACTATTCCCTATTTTGACAATGTGATCATGATCTGATAGGTAAGATGATATCCGTTTGAGAGCAATCCCTGTGAAACCATAGCGTTCAGAATGGCGTCTGATGAGTATGGTGCGGTCTATAATATCGAGTGCAGCTGTAAAGTCTAGTAGTACTAATATCAGTTCTTTGCGGTTGTCGAGTGCTTAAAGGATGTCATTTTGGACACGCAGCAAAGCTGTCTCCACGCTGTGGAAGCGTTGATATGCTGACTGAGTAGGTGTGTAGAGGTCGTGTGTTTGAAGATGTGTTTTGATCTGTGCTGTGGCGACCTTTTCCAGGATTTCGCTCAAGAATGGGATGTTTGAAATAGGTCTGTAGTTTGATACCTCTTGGTTTGATAGGCTAGGCTTCTTCAGTCGAGGCATTACATAGCCTTTTTCAGCTCTGATGGGACTTCAACAGATTGAAGGCTGAGGTTTACCATTTTTGTGATCACCGGTAGAAGGGTATGACAGCATTTCTTCAGTAATGATGTGGGTAGTGGATCTAAATCGCAGGTGGAAGATGAGGCAGACTTGACGGCTGACAGCACTTCATCTTCAGAAACAGCATGGAACTCACGAAGAAGTGGTGTTTCAGCTGTAGCAGTGATGATGTCGACGGACAGGTCATCGTATACACATTGATCCAGTTCAGTGCGCAGACGCTCAATCTTTAACTTGAAAAAGTTAGCGAACTGGTTAGCCAGCTGAACATCGGAAGTATGATCTGGTAATGCTGTTTTGTCTACAGAAGAAGTAATCTTGTCAACTACCTGAACAAGTTGCCTTTGATCAGCGTTTTCAATTTTTGCTTGCAGGAACTCTCTCTTTGTGTTTTGGAGTAGATCGTTGTAGGTTCTGCATGTCAAAATGACATCATGATGCCTATCGAGAGCGCACATGACATCGTTGTGCACTCGCAGTTTCAGTTTCAGTGCTATGGTCCTCATGATAGGCAGACTGAAATTTACCATACAAAGCATTATCACAAAAATATTTGTGGAGTTGGAGAAAACAAGCCTTTTCAACAAACTTACCTAAAAACGAACAGTTTAATACAGGACGGTAGTTTTTCAAAACTTTTTTATCTAAACTAGTGTTTTTTATCAGTGAACTAATTATCACCTCTTTACAATCAACTGGAAAAATACCAGAGTCAAATGACGCATTCACAATGTTTGCCAAAATTGGAGCTAAAATTTCCATACAATCTTTAACCAACTTAGTAGGCATTGGATCTAATGAACACGTCTTAGAAGGCATTTTACGCACTATACAAAATACATGATACTTTTCATTGTGAGATTCTTTTTTTTGTAAATGTGACCGAATATGGACTATTTTCTGATCAAAGAATTCTGCGAAGACATCAGGCAGGTTGGATGACAGTAAATCGGGCAAATCATGTAAAATTTGTCGGGATGTCTTCTTTGCTCCTGACAATTTATCTACAATTGAAAATAGTTCTTTTGTATCAGCTGCTTGAATAGAATGTCGATGAAACTTAGTGTTAACTTCATCCAATATTTTATTATACGATGACCGCATTGCCTTATAAATTTGTCTATGAACTTCAAGCTTAGAATGCAGCCATTTCCGCTCAAGACTTCTTAATAGTCTCCGTTCCTCAATCAGTTCCATCGAGAACCACTCAGCAAATTCAAATCTCCTAATACTACTAGATTACCTGGAGATGTTAAAGCATGTTCCATAATAGTTCCGAATTCAGTTAAAAACGTCTTGACTGTTACTTTATGCGCATTTGAATAGGGTGGCCTGTAGATCAATATGATATGCATTAGTTCACTGCCGCTCTGAATGTTGTAATCCATAATTTCCAAAGATTTAAAAGAATCCCAATTGTTTTTCACTACTTTTAAAAAGATCTGGTTAAAATAGCAAGGCCTCCTCCCTTCCGTTTACATCGTAGCATAGATGTAAAGCCTAAAATTGAAGACAAAAAGTTTGCATTGACGACCCATTTTTTTCAGTTATCCAAGACTCTGAAATCATGAACACATCAGTGTGGTTGGATATTATCAAGGAACAAATGGCAGGGATCTTCCCGTCATATACCGAGCATTCCATAATGTGAAGTTCAGACATTGGCGTAAATAGTAGGAAGACAGGCATTTCACAGTAACAAGTGTAGGAACTCGATCACGATGCTGAAATGTTAAATGACGTGAGAAAGCACCAACAACTGGTAATATTGGCATACATGTAGGCAAACATTTAATGTGGTTCAAATATGTGGATTTATGTCTACGTTTCCCTCTCTTTCCACATCTTCGTTTTAAAATATGTTATGTAGTGATCTGATGTGATGATACACCTCTTTGGAAAGCGTGGATTTATAAACTTGAGACTTGTAGTGCAAATAGCTCATGTTTAGTGTAGCTTATTTTCTGTTGTGAATAAGATGTTCGTTCATAATTACCAGGATCATGTACAGTACGACTGGAACATTCAACAGATGATGTTTCCGGACCTGGGTTCTTAAGCACATCTTTACAAACAGTTAAGTCAAGTAAAGGATCTGGACCAGGAACAAATATTGAAATGTAACCATGCTTTGTCCATTTACTCACTGATGTTCTAAGAAGCCGACAATGTTCACGATTTACATTTCTCGAGGTGATAACTTTACGTAATTCCAATGGGCAAGAATGCAAGCACAAATGAGTTCTCCCGATGTGATTTTTAAGTAACGCAAGAAGGAGCACAACATGTAAAAGGTTCCATTTGTGCTGCAAATCTGAGTTGACGGTCGACGCCATATTTGTAATTGTAGCGAGTCATATAGGCTGGTATTTAAAAAGGCAGAATACTCACACCAGAGCTAAAAAAACTTACACAAAAATCCAGACTGTTAGTCATAAGAACACATCACAGTCAATATACGTCACAGAAAATCACGGATGACTAAATCGAAAGGAGATATTCACAGATAAAGATGTACTCAGACGAGCGTTAGAAATAAACAAAGGCAGCACCCGAAGAGCGCCCTCATCTATAATTGTTTACGAAACATGGATGGATTTCGCACTTTACATGTAAACTAAATATGGGTGGTATATTTGTTTACGAAACAAGGATGGATTTCGCACTTTACATGTAAACTAAAAATGGGTGGTATATTTGTTTACGAAACAAGGATGGATTTCGCACTTTACATGTAAATTAAAATGGGTGGTATCTTTGTTTACGAAACATGAATGGATTTCGCACTTTACATGTAAATAAAAGGAATTCAATATTTGTTTACAAAATATGAAATGCAATTGGCATTTTGCATGTAATTAAAATGGGTGGAATATTTGTAGACCAAATAAATATTTGTTTTGGAAACAATAGAAAGCGCTCCATCTAGGCCAAGCTGTAATCCAAGGACTACTTCTAGATAATCAAAAATTCACTGGACGATGATCAATATGGGAAGCTCTGGCATCCCGGCTAACTGAGCAAAATAAGTAACCTTTGCAGGTAATACTTATAATTCAAATGAGTTTGATAACGTTCAAAGCAAGGAGATGTACACATTGGATGATCGCATCTTGTACAGTCATGTTTTGGTTTGCTTCCGTCCTCCTTGCTTCGACCTATCACTGCACACGATGCAGCCTGGTTTACTGGAACCAGCTACTATGCCTGGAAAGTGACCATGCTCAGTTAGTCAGGATGGCAAATCATCCCGGATTAATCGCCTTTCAGTGCGTTTTGGATCACGATTCCAGCCATCAAGCAATCCTTGGATCACAGCTTGTCGGAACTTGAGGGTCGTCAATTTCTTGTTTGATGGAACGCTATCAAAAACTGCAGACGCATTGGCCATGTATACCTCAACCAGGTGGAAAAAAACACGCTTCCACCATTTCAAGCTTCGATGAGCATGGTTACAATACTAGAAAAATTGATTCGCCAAATCAGTACCCCCCATATATTTATTGTACTCCTCGATGGACGGAGGTTTTGTTATCTTTCTAAAGCCATCTTCTGTGTGGCAAGAGCGAATTCTCTTCTCAGAAACATTGCAGTTTCACCTGCTTTTTGTCGTACCAGACAACACAAAGCTGGTTTCCCTTCAGGTGGAAAGCCGGAGCATCTCCTTTCTTCATACGGTTAGTTTTGGGATTAGCTGCTTCAGGCATTCCCTAAGCTAAAAACTTTACTGTTCCGCAACAACCAAAACCAAGATCCATAAGTTGCTGGAAAAGTGCAGGGCTGGTGTAGTAGTTGTCACAATATATTACGTGACCTCTCTTTTAGTCAAGAGGCAGTCGTGTTGTGCAGTCGTGTTTTTGCAACCCCCCAAGAAAAAAATATTTCCCATCACTTTTTCTCCGTCTTTTTCTACTTGCTCATCCTCCATCTTTCAACATCTGCTTGCTGATCTTATCTACCAACTTCTTCTGAAGTTCTGTCTGCGAGAAATACCACTCTTGTGAAGATTGATTTAGATTGAAATATTGCCAATCTGTAAACATCAGTCGGCCATTTTGAATACTATCGCAAATGCATGGACACACACAAACAGATCCAGTTACTTCATGTTGAACATAGGACTCATACAGGTCGGTAAAGCTTTTGTTGTTGTTGTTATTGTTTAATGGTGCATGAGTTCGACGTTGAAAGTCTTCACTATCAAGAACTGAAGAAAGCTGTGGAAATCTGCGTTTGGACGTAATTACAAACTCATTGGACACTACATACAAAGAAAATAAACCCAGAAAAAATGGACTTACTCGTCAAATCAAGTTTATACTGCATGCTAATGCTTTTTGCATTAAATAGATGTTGGCTGCCTAGACCCGCACACAACTTCCCTCAAATTCCAGTTATGCTTGACAGACAACTGAACATTAGCTGTATGAATGACCTGGAAAGTGCTTGTACCTATAACATCTGGTCACTAGCCATGAATCCCATATCCAAGTCTCATAGATCCCAAAACAAAGGACTTTTCCAAACATCTTCTACTAGACCGTCAAGCAAGTCTCGTCTGATGATTATCATGATTCTACTGTTATCTGGGATCGAATCAAATCCAGGCCCCTACCCTGAATATCCATGTGGTATTTGTAAACAGGAAGTAGAACAGGATCAACATGCCATCCAGTGTGATCAATGTAACAGCTGGATACACACAGACTGCGCAGTGGTATCTGAGGAGATGTATCAATTATACATGAACCATTCTAATCTATCATGGATATGCATAAACTGTGGCCTTCCAAACTTAGGGTCATCATTCTTTGACAGTGATCGCTTCTCCAGCGTCAACTCTTTTGAAGCATTAACTGATGACTGTGACGAAAGCCTGCTCGAGTCCCCTGAACCAAGAAACACCTCCACACCTACCAAGATGAATCCAAAGAAAGATAAGAAGACACCTAGATTGAAGGCAATGGTAATAAATTGTGATGGGTTGAAAAGTGAAAAGCTACAGTAGCCCTACACACGCCTGATATCATCATTGGATGCTGAGTTCAAAGATGTCTTTGTCGCAGGGATGTACGTTTTTAGGTGTACACAAGCTTCAACTTCATCAAGCTGAGCTGGTACAAGGAAGTCACTCCATACATCTCTAGGATCCCTTACATGATGACAGGACGACCAAACGGGCCTTGGTGGTTTCTAGATGGAGCGATTCGTTGACAATTCCACTCGGTCCTGACAGTGTCGAGCTCATCCTGTAAATAAACATTTTAGAAAGAGAATTTTGTATTTCAAACCCACATCCACATGTGCAAGGGTAGGTTGCAATTGATTTGGAAAGAGTGTGTTCATTGTTTTTAAAAAAAAGGGGAAAAAAAGGAAAAAAAAGTCTTCGTTTTCAAAATGTTCATGCCCGGGTTTGAAGGTGCTGTTTTTGTGAAGGGAACCCAGTAATGAGGAAAAACAAAGTTAAATTTAATGGGTAGGCTAATGTCATAGGAAGCAAGTCATCTTTTGTATGGTTCAAAGTGATTTTAAAGGCATTATTTAAGAAAAGAAAAGGGACCTTGAACAGAACTGTTTTCCGTTCCAGCATCACCCCGAATTAGTTTGCATGAAATAACCGGCAATAACGCCAGGGTCACTATTTGTCAAAGAGGTTTCAAGCCAGAGGATCTGTCGGGAGTAACCATCAATGCACCCGTTTATACAAACCCTGTAAGGTTTAAGTTTATCATAGGAATCCAGGTGCCATGCAAAGTTTGGTCCTTCTCTGTAGTCGCCGCCGCCGCCTTTGCTCGACCCCCTCTGGGTCTAGTAACCCAAGAAGAAGACGCACTGTTTCTCGGCTTACCCAAATTCCATTTTGAAGGCACCTCAGGTGCATCCACTGGTAACCGCACAGTTGCCCCGAGGTACTCAACTGACCTTCTATGAAACATGCAACATCAACAATATCTGTGTGGTGTTTTTGCCGATAAAGGTCAAGTTTATGCAATTTACGGTTCAGATTACGCTTACTGATGAAGATATCAAGATATCATAATTAAACCCTAATCTAAAGTAACGCCTGATAAAACATAGACTATGTGCGTCCGAAAAACGCCGCAGCCATGTTTGGTGACAGCTTACGATTTAAGAACAGCTGCTTCAAAATTGCATTGAAAATATAAATAAATGGAGTGAAAATATAATTAAATGCATTGAAAATACAAATAAACGCATTGAAAATATAAATAAAGGTATTGAAAATAGAAATAAATGCATCGTAAATATAAATAAATGCAGTGAAAATATAAATAAATAAACTTGCCAAAATAAATAAATGCAGAGAGCCAAAAGTTACTAAAAATAGACTGCACGTCCACTGGGTCACTGAACTAGCAGGCCTGTATTCGATGGTGTACTCAGGCGCGCGACCCAAACTTGGTTTCGTAAAGTTCATGAAAACAAAATTAACTGCTCTGGAAAATATAATTAGCTGCATTGAAAATATAAATAAATGCATTGAAAATATAAATAAATGCATTGAAAATATAAATAAATGCATTGAAAATATAAATAAATGCATTGAAAAAATAAATAAAGATGGCACTAACGGGCTTTCGTAGTTTCGGCACCTGTATCAAGGATACAGTTTGCCACTATCCCACCTATCACAATCAAGGCTGTGGGGCTACGCGCAATCAACTTGTTGCGCATCTCCTGTTCAATGCAACTACTATCAATCCCTGAAAGATTAACTATACCACCCTCTTAATGTTCACAGACAAATCTGGCACAGAATTACTTTGGGGCACAGCAGCATCCTCTGTCACAGCGCCCTCTATGACAGAGGAGTGGCGTTTTCCTGGGTCTTCTCCTGCATCCCAGTCTGACTGCCTGCAAGCCTCTTGTGACAATTCCTAACATAGTGTCCAAGCTTGTTACAATAATTGCAAACTACTGAGGGCCTCGGACTTTTCATGTTTAAAGCTTCATCCAACTTATGATCAAGGGTGTCCGCCAGCTTTTTTAGCGAAACAGTTGTCATGGATTGCTGCTCTGTAAGCACCTCAATCTTCTCTACTAACAATTTGTTAGTTGTAGCTAATTGGCAAATGTGACCCACCAACCTAAAACCAGGCTGAAGTCAAAAAAAATTGTGAATGATATTTTTACACCATTGGAGAGCCACGTTTGTACTCTTTACACTGAGCTATACTGCACTCTTGTATGTGGTATAGTTTTAAAGTTACGTTTTTTTTAAGTTGCAGAGTCTCAATGTGATCAGTTTGAGAAAATTAGCGTTAAAGTCTGATAAGAAGATACTCATTACCTCACATGAAGGGTCTCAACAACCTACTTGTAAGTCATGTAGCCCTTTTTTTTGCACAATTTGGTGACAATTCAATTGACAATTCATGAGTTACGGTTTATTTAAATTTCATGCTAATTCATGTGATAATTCACAAAAAACATCAACAAACACTGATTCAAGGCTCAAAGGATAGTCTTTAATTCTCATTTTAAACATGGTTGTTAAAGATTATGATGAATACAAAGCAGGACATTATAAGCTTACCACCACCCCCCCCCCTCTCCCCTGCATTGGGGGGGGGGGGGGGGGGGGGGGGGGGGGGGGGGGGGGGGG
>JAUELU010000010.1:4149952-4177015 GCA_032357145.1 Evasterias troschelii
TATGCATATGTTGGGATACACCAAGTGAGAATACTGGTCTTTGACAATTACCAAACGTGTTCAGTGCCTTTAATAAACAAATACTACTGCAGTACTACCTCTAAACACCAAATTATTCAATTAACACAGTTGCCAAAAACCTTAATGCTAACGGGATGACTCTATAGTATTAACTCATAGGGGACATAACCATCAATTTTCTCAAGCTTCGTTTTATTCTCTTGGACTCTCATGGTATTCCAGTTGACGGAATTCAGACCAGGCTGAACATTGACTGAATAATTGAATCAGTTACTCTGATTATTATTGATGCTCCTGGTCAATTTCCAGAGGTTGCCAAAACAGTGTCACAGGTATCGTAAGCTTGTTATTTGATCATTCTTCACTGTTCAGACCCTTCTGGTTAACCCAGTGCAACATCTTGCACTGGTGGCCCTATCCAGTATGTTTCTTCTATTTCTTTTTATTTGTTATCAGCCAGCCTTTCGTGTGTTACAGTATCATACGGGATTGGTAAGGATTTTAGAAAACCCATCATTGTTCAATTTTAGTCTTAAAGATTACTGATTATGGAGTTCAGATTAGAACCACTTTTCTGTGAAATATTTCCTTTTGACATGAAGTCATTATTCGAGAAAACTGTATGACTATCTTAAAACCTTTTAAAATAATACAAACGCTGATTTCGATTGTTACAACGAAAATATTAAGGGTAATGTGTTTACATGCTGAAAATTATATGTGCATAGTTTCTCACTATTTTCTCCTGACCACAACGGATTAAGTCAAAAGACTAATTTAAGACTAATTTATCATCTCGACCAGTCCGATACCTTTCTATAATACCTGCATGGCTCGACGCAACAGTGATGGAAACTTGTGAACTGCGTACAGAGACTAGATGCAACACTTGTTAGCCCATGTGACAATGATATATTGCAATACCTATAATAATGACTGGCATGGAATGCCAATAGGGTTATACTTTATAACCATTGATTGAAAAAGTGAATGTTCACTAAGATTTTTTGCACATAACTTTTCAAGGCTGGTATAATATGGTCGTGGTGGAAAACTTCACTTGATTCTTGAAATGTTTTGCTTTAATAGTAGGCCTAGTTAGTTTTTGTGGAAAAAGTCCAGGCCTACACTCAGTTAGATTTGATTTCGCGCGTCAAAAACCCGCCGTTGAAAAACAAATGACGTTTTTTTTTCTCTCTACTGATGACTCCGGTGACTGATTGAGCTTAAACTTTTACAGATTTCTTATTTCATGGCTATGGTAGGTCACATGATAAAGTGTGGACTTAGGTCCTTATTTGATGCGCGTGATTTAAGTTTGGTATTTAAAAAAACCCGACAAGTTTCTTTCACTTTCCATTCAAGCCGGTATAAACATTAGTCTCATTTCAAGAAGTTCATTAAAACTAAGCTCAGAGCGCCAAATGATTTGTTTTGAGACAGTCCCTGACTACGCCACAGAAGGAAATATTGTTACTGTCTTCGGGTCGCACTGTGAATTCCAAGTGGGACGATTTAGCACGACCCATGAGACTGCGAGATTTCCAAACGGGAGTGGAGACTACCGATCTCACTCTCGCTAGGTTTATTTATAGTTGGGAACTTAAAATGTTCCTCCGCGCTTCTCCTTGGGGGCGTTTGGTGCCCTGGAACAGCTGTGGGGTGGTGGGAGGTTTTTGTGATATCTGAATTACAGCGACGAAGATCCTGGGCATGGGTAGAACACATCATCGCATTTTACTTTTGTTTTTGTGTTTTTTGTTTGTTTGTTTGTTTGTTTGTTTGTTTGTTTGTTTGTTTGGTTTTACATTGTTTTGTTTGTTTGTTTTTGGGGTTGCCTTTGTCTCTTGTTAAATCAGTGTGACATGTATAAACATGCACCCGTTAATTTCGGTTTTTATAAACTTCTTAGTCATATTCACGGTTTGTTCCCCAATTCGCAAATATTCACGTAAATGTTTACGTGAATATTTGAGAGTGGGGCACAAATCGCAAATGTTCACGTGAATATTTACGTGAATATTTGCGATTTAGGGTAAAAACCGTGAATATTTACGTAAATATTCACGTATGTTTGATGTCCCTTCAGGGCCACCATAAATATCTCTTTAACTCTCTTAGGACCTGTTTTTCGTACAAAACAAAAATCAATTTTGAAAACTAAGTAACGTTTATTATCAACGATGTTATAAGGGCGTTTTGGTCTATTGATAAAACATGGTTAAGACCTGCACTTGACCGAGAATGTAGCGACACTGCCGGCGGGATTAACCGTGGTTTGGAACCGGGCAAACAACGCGCCGTGCCCCGGGGCATACTTTACGACCTCGCTGCCTGGTTTATTAGTAGCGGCATCGGGGACCGACTCGGTGGCGGCTGAGTCATATTATTCCTTCCAATGCCAATGCACTGGAGTGTTGTTTGGTGGACCCCCAAAAGTGATGATGTATGCGACGGATGTTTTATGTGTTTTGTCAAAGGAGTCAGTGGATTTTGGAAACTGTTTTCTTCGGGTTTGAAATCATGGGCCGCTGCTGTCCACTTCCAGTGACGTGAAGAGTAAACAAAACTATTTTACCCAAAATCGAATATATATATTTTTTAGCAAATAATTATACATTGCACACAGGCCTACATCATACATGTCCCATTATATAAAACAAAACCCACGAGGAGACCGAGGAAGGCGAAATACCCCCCAAATGATCACAATTCTCGAAATAAGAAGCAATTTTTTTTTAAATCACTGATTTGTTCTTCTTCTCGGCCACTCTAGCCATCAGTGTAACACAATTCTCATCTAGTGAAAATAACTTGCAGTCTGTCTTAACCATGCCTCTCAAATAAATGCCATCCATCCTGCCAACCCGAGTAAGTATAAGAAACTAGAAAATCAACACACAAGAAAACTGCCATTGTCTTTGAGCATGCAGTCTTAGCGCCCTCTACGTGTGTGCCTGTAACTGCCTGCCTTAAAATCAAAAATTTAATACATTTGTAAAAACTGGGGTTTGGGCTTTTACGGCTGCTAAAGCATTGGTTATTCTATGCCGCCTTTAAGACAAAGGCGCTTAAAACAGCGAACCAAGAAATCTAGAAAAGACTAAGGAGAAGTAGAAAAGAACAAGAAGGTTTTTAAGACATTTTGTAAATATCTGAATGTTGTACAAGAATGACATGACAGTTTCTCAGAACGGAGACCTGTGGTCCCAACACTGGCGGGTTACGAACTTGAATTCTGCCAAGTCTTGAAATAGCCGTTGAGAAAATGCTTATCTCCAATGTCCAAGCTTCTGGGGTCCTCGACCGGGCCCAGAGACTCTTCAGACGAGTGCTTGCCGCAGTACTCAAAATCCATCCAGAAATACTGATTGTATACAAAAAAGTTATAATCATAAGTCATCCGGAGCTTCTGGTGTTCGTAAGCGGGCCCATGGCCATAAGCATCAGCGTTCCGTGCCGCTCACAACATTATTATAAGAAATACCGGGTACCGGCTGCAATAAAGGAAAACCCTAATGGCCGCGATACACTGGTTGTGGCATTTTGCACAACAAGATCAGCTGGTTTCTCTCTCTATCTGATTGCGAGAGCTCGGGCTCGGGACGAAAATAATTAAGTTCCGAAATTGCCTCTGCCGTGTCCATTACTAATGAACTTTACAGGACTAATATTTCCAGGTGACAAGTTCAAATACAGACAGCGCTGGGGCTCTCGGGCCGTTGCCAGGCGAATCGTGAGGGCCGCCTTGGCCGTATAATCTCGCCGACAAAGGGCCCATCGACGAGCTGCTTTGCCTGGTAATGACGGCCAGAAATTGGCCCATGGGTTTTGTTGCCGTCTCCCGTATCACATAAATCAATGGCCCAAGGAGCGTGTAGTACAATTTAGAGGGCATATTTTAACCCGGATTATATTGGTAGAGGAGCTGTTACAACCTTCTTTCAGTCGTGCGCAAGAAGCAGTGGAGCACATTGTCAATCTTGTCAAAAAGAGGGTTTTGAAATTGCAACTATATCCAAACTTAGGAAATGCTCAAAGATTGGTTTGAAATTATCACAATAAAAGAAAGGTCTCAAATTGGAATACTCTTAAAGAAATGATGATTTGACATTAATTTCTACGGCTGAATCAGAACGATTTTCAGATTGCAATTCGTTTCTATACGTATGATTATGATTACACCAAGGCGCTGCCTGTGTCTTTTGTGTCGTTCTTTACACTAAGGCACCCTTGTAATTAATAAGGGTATTTGTAACATTTAAAGGGAGTTTATACTTTTGGCAAATGTCAAAACCAGTATCCTCACATGGTGTATCCCAACATATACATGAAACAGCAAACCTGTGACAGTTTAAGCTCAATTGGTCATTGCAATCACCAGAAAAAGTGGGGGAAAACCTTAAGTGTATTCACTGTTTTCAAACCTCTAGTTTTCGACTTATTGAGATCAAACTAATGTTTTACTTATTTCTCAAAAACTATAGCATTTAAAGCAAAACTATTTCAAATGAAGTATCCCATCACGACCATCTTTATACCATGTAAGTTATGTGTGAATCTGTGAACATTTATATTTTTACTTTTTACCAATGTTACAAACACCCTTTAAGAGCACAAATATATAAATGTTAACAGATTCACGCTTAACTTTAGTATAAAGATGGTCATGGTGGGAAACCCCATTTCAAATATATTTTTGCTTGAATTGCTATAGTTTTTGAGAAATGAGTAAAACAATTAGTTTTGATCTTGCGAGTTAATCCAAACTTTGAAAACAGTGAAAACACTTCAGGAGTTTTCACTTTTTTCTAGTGATTTCAATCACGATTGAGCTAAAACTTTCACAGGTTTGTTGTTTCATGTAGGCCCCTATGGGTTGGGTCACACCATAGAGCAATGACCTTGCTCTATTCTCACATTAAGTGCGGATACTGGTCTACGACAATCGATCCATTAAGCCCCGCCTCCTTACGAGTTGACCAATCACAGCCGCGAAACCCGATCACCATTAGTGCAAAGATCACCAAACGGCTGAAATGGTGATCAGATTTCGCGGTTGTGATTGGTCAATGAGAAATGGGCGTGGCTAATGTGACACGTGTGAGAAGCCATTCAGAATAATTATTGTTAACATTTTGTTTTCTTCGTAATTATTGTGGGTGGTGGGTCAGAAGAAATAAAAAAAACGAAACTGAGTTTACAGCAAACGTTAGAGAAACTTATCCCAGCGGTCTCTTCTAGATTGTCTGCCATGTCTGTGCTGTCTCTGTTCGGTTAAGCTCGTTTCGATAGCCGACTTCTGTCCCTGATGCAAGATGACAAAATGTCATTAATATCTGCTTCGTTTGAGGCATGCACTTTGCTATCTGTCAATATTTAAAAATCGAAATTGGGGTGCCCATGGGTGGGTGGGTCAAAACAAATTCGAAAAAGATTGAATTGACTGGTCTAAATGGCCCTATCTACCCACGGTCTTTAACCTCTGATACCCCTCCATGCACCTGATTGATGATGTTCATCACCATTAACGTATTGTTTCAATTTTGTTAATGATTTGACCATTTCAAATTCTACTGATGCCCACCTCCCCAGCTGAATCCATGACAAGTCTGCCAAAATAGTCAAGTGACCACCTTCCTGGATAAATCACACATTAAACAGTCGTCAACGTCGCACAATCACGAAAAATCCGCGGATGGTATAAAAATTGTTCGGCTTTTCCCGCGATTCTTTTGAGCAAAGTAATATACCATGGCTTGGTCGAGTCAACAATGAATGTTTCATATTACCCTCGCGGCAACGCACGTGAACTGAGACGATGTACACTTTCCTTATCATAAAACGAAAGACAAGGCATGATGATAAAACACGAGGGCTCTGGAGTCAATACCGCCACACTGATGCACCCGCCTGTCTCATTTCATTAGGGCCGGAACTGTGTCTCAAAAGGAAAAACATTTCAATTATTTAACGTCAGTATTGCGGTGTGGTAATAAACAATTATCCAGGGTTTTATGTAAAACTCTCAAAGCTGCAATATTTCTTTAAAGACAAGACCAGTCCACATTTGATTTGACCCAACATACATATATATATGAAATAACAAACCTACAGTGAACGTTTAAATCGAAATCGGTCTTCGTGACTCATGAGAAAACAATGAAAAACCCCATTATTCGTGTTAACTGTTTTCAAACAACGAGCTTTATCACCTTACTCATTTCCTATTAACTATAGCATTTCAAGCAAAACAGTCAAAGGAAATTTCCACCATTACCATTTTTATATATACCATGTAGGTAACTATGTGCAAAGATCCCCCAAATTAAAACTACCTGGGACTGGAGTGTCCGCAGTGAAACAGCCCACGCTAATTTGTGACATTTTTGAGTAGGTTTGAATCACGTGTCGTTCCTCTGCCTTTTCGCGGACTCCCGAGTCAAAAGTTACTCTTGTTTCCCCCTCAGAATGGACGATTTAATGGTAACTTGTTCAATTAACACCGAAATCAGTGACTCTAACTTACTTTGAACGCTTTACTTTAACTATTCAACTATTTTTGGAAAAGAAAATGGGGGTATTAAAAATAACAGCCATAAAGATATCGAATACAGAATAGAAATACTGCTAAAGGTCGAAAGAATTGCTTCTTCTAGAAAAATATTATACAGAAGATTTGAGGTTGTAAATTTTTAGAGAAATGTTTAAAGCACAGACAATTAATGTTTTCATCTCGCGCGATTTTGATTTAATCATTCACTACGATGTGTCTTCGTTTTGAGGGATTACTTTTATTTTGGACGAAGCAGAATTTGACTTAAGTTTAACCAAATGAAATTGACAAAAATTTAAAATATTTCGCCTGTGGGAATCTTGATTTGGTGCGATGGATAGTTATGAACTTAAATGAAAAGTATCCCTTTTGTTTTTGGAGCCATTCGATTATTTTATTCCTAATATATGAATATAGATTGGGGCCTATATACAATACAGCTAACCTGTGAAGTCATTTCAAAAGGTGGCCACGTTTTTGAGACATCACCGAAAATCCGGAGCGGTTATGTCCGTGACTGATGACGCAGAAAGAATAATCCGTTATTGAAATACACAATCTGAGCAATGTAACTGAAAGTATAACGTTTCTCAGAGTCAAATTTTGGGGGGGTAAAAAAATGCAACCACATTACTTCGAAGTGAAATGACTAAGTTTGTATTGCCATTAATTTTAAGAGTGATTACCAAACGTAATCCTCCCCTTTATTGATTGCAAAATTGTGTCTAAAATATTTAGTATGTTACCAGGCTTGCCAGCTATGGTTTAAGAGAGTCTGCAGAAAGTTTGTTTCTTGAGGCAATCCGTCAATCTATAGGTGGTTCAGCTCTCATGTCAGTGTTATTCTAAGCACTTGTATTTTTTCTTTATACTTGCCCGAGCAATGAAATAAATATAAATAGATCATAAATATAAAATAGGCGTTTACTTTTCAAAATCAAATGTGTTCTCCCGTTAAGCCTTTTTTTTTATTTCCGAGTAATAAATCTGACAGCAAATCAAAATCCCCATCAACTAGCCTGCGGAGTATACGACACAGAGCATTGGGTGTTTTTTTTTTTGCCAATCTAATGCCGGATTTTTTTAATATAGGAGGGTTTTCGCTTCAATCTTTCACAGGTCAGTTGTTTCATTACAGCCAGAAGGTATATGCTTCTCATCAAAAGACCTGAGAAGAAGGGGGGGAATACCAACACGCCCGTGAGGGCTCCCTTTAAAAACGATATCGCGTCATCAACCATGCTTCTGAATTTCACTTATAAAGGCCTATGGAAATGTACGTGTTTCTGCGCGTGCAGAAGGAAGTCTTCATCTTCATCGGTTTTAAAGGGTAACAACCGGTACACTAAAACTAACATATCTTCTACATCGCAACTGGGTCAATAGGCTGCTATGGGGTTTTGTCATTTGTGGGTTTAAAGGCACAGTACACGTTTGGTAATGACTCTGAAAATTAAATGGCAATCAAAACTTGGTAAGAAGTACAGCAGCTTTGGGTAGCATAATGAATTTTGAGAAACTTTTAACTAAGTACTACCCGGTTATGGAAAAATATATCACATTTTATTCCCCAAAATTTGAATCTGAGAAGCGTTGTCAGAAACGCTTCTCCGACTGTGTATTCCTATGGGGAATATTCTTCCTGCGTGGAAATATTCGCTCCGGTTTTTCGGTGATATCTCAAAAACGCGACCACCTTTTGAAGTGGAATTTTCACAGGTTAGTTTTATTGTATGTACCTATACATTTATATAGAATTAACACAATCAGTAGGCTCCAATTACCAAACGTATATGCAGCACCTTTAACTACAAAGTATGTGGGTGCAATGTTATATTGCATTAAAAGCAATCTTCCTGTAGGCTTATGTGTTTTGAGTCAAATTTTGACATAAAAAAAAAAAAACATTCCGAGGGGACATCGTCATACACGATGGCAAAACAAAAAAAGACACCGAAATATGTTTTTATTCAATCGAAAACTGAGTTGGCATAAACTAAAACCTTTCCAATAACATTTCTGCTTGAACAAGCTGATTTCCTTCTTTTAAGTATAACATAACCTTTTAAGGGCTTAAGTTTAACAAAAGAATAGCTCTATTGTGTTTTAGTTGTACCTATAACCACTGGATTATAACACAGACATTTAAAACAGGACGCAGAGGTCAAACTGAAGTGGCAGAAAACTGTAACAAACAGCTTGTAAAATCATCAGAAGTACACATGTAGGTTTACATGTTTTATCTGAATTAATAAGGATGCTCTGGGTCAGGTGGCTGTCTAAAAACCGTTTGAAATGTAACCTTCCAAAGGATATGACTGATTTTAGGGAGAGTAAATTGATTCCCAGTCGATATAGTTTTCAATAAATACATCATGCAAATTAAACACATCATGCAAATAAAGCACATCATGTAAATTAAATACATCTTGCAAATTAAACACATCATGCAAATTAAAAAACATCATGCAAATTAAACACATCATGCGAAATTAAACGCATCATGCAAATTAAACACATCGTGCAAATTAAACACATCATGCGAAATTAAACGCATCATGCAAATTAAACACATCATGCAAGTTACACATCATGCAAATTATACACACCATAAATTAAACACATCTTGCAAATTAAACACATAATGTACATACCATCAAACTCGGTGGTCACCTTTTAATGAAAATAACAAAAACTCAGTTTATGTTTTGGTAGAGATTTTGTTCACAATCATATCATCAGGTTGACTTCGACTATATATGACAATCAAAATAAGCAACAAGAATTTTTCTCGCTAGGGGGTTTTGACAGTGTTTCTGGCGAAAATGTTTCTCTGGTGAAGTGGCAGTGACATCAGTGAGCTATCAGATTGAAACTAATCATTAAATTATTTGTCGATTATCGATTCTAAGCAGTGAGTATACTCAAACTGAAACAAGTCAATTATTTTTCGATTATCGATTCTACATTTTGTCTTTAATTTCAATATGAATATCAGTTGCCAGTTTGGGCCAATTTGATATCCAAACCAATCAAAGTTCGAGTCAACCGAAAGTGTATAATGGTCATCACGTGATCTATCTGCAGATCACCTATGACCGTAATCGATAAGAGAACTTTAAAATATGTTGTTGCTCTGTTTGGTCCAAATGTATTCACATTTATGTCAGAAACGGAAGCAAAACCAAACCTAACTAAATGAACTTTCCATATCATGTTCCTGAAACCCTGGAAATGAGTTTGAAGAATAAACTTTTCCAGACCATGCTAAAAAAGGACCACTTATGTAGGCCTACAATGATCACGACAATAGTTTACGAGATTTGGGTTAACTTTCCCAGTGACTAACCAGCAGGACTAGTTAACTAACTTGTAGTTTGACTAAACCCGAGCATTTTCACTTGTCCATAATATCATATATATATTTAATGTATATTTGGTTTGCGGTAACACCATGTGTATATCTACTTGCTATATAGGTAGATTTGTTCTTTAAGAACTTGTCTTCTCTTAATTCTACTGCCGCGGAGTAGACTATTTGGAATTCGGGAGGCTTCTCAGTTCTGAAAAGAACTGTACTGGTTATTAATATTAACAAGACAAGTTCTCAAAGAACAAATCTACCTAGGAAGTAGATCCACACAATGTATACCGTAAACCAAATATATACTGATACCTCACCATGCAATACCCCAAAACCCATATATATTAAATAGAAATGCTTTTCAACACTGAACTAGCCGGCCGGACCACTCGGTGTTTGGACTTTAGGATGGCCAGCAGAGCACTGTTTAAATTATATTTCTGCCGACAATTGACACGTTCATAAAAAGCAAGTTTGCAGATTCATTATTTTTTGATCTATGGACAATTATCTGTATGAGAATCAAGTATGAAGGAAAAAATTCAAACTCAAAATGTTTTTTTTTTCCAAGCCTGCGCCGTACCTTTAACAAGTGTCTGCATAAAAAGTGTACACAAACAAACTTGTTATTTTGGAGTGTGAGCGCCAACCGTATATGACCATATTACACGTATTTCTGGTATATTTATATGGAGAGCCTGTGTAACGGCTGGGTCAGGGTTCAAGTGCTAACAAAGGATGGGCAATAGAGCTGATGTTTACAAAGAGATGTATCCAGCAACGAACATGTTTGCAAAAGTGATCAAGATCGTATTGGGTCGAGGGTCGGTGATACGAGCTAAATCGCGAACCGAGCAGACGTTTTTGAGTTGTACTTGGGACTTACAGTATAGTCAGGTTCGAAACAAGCGCACGTACAATCGTTCAATTTGCACTTGTGGCATGGGGTTTCTGCAGTTCTAATTTTCACAAT
Source organism: Evasterias troschelii (assembly GCA_032357145.1). Taxonomy (NCBI): domain Eukaryota; kingdom Metazoa; phylum Echinodermata; class Asteroidea; order Forcipulatida; family Asteriidae; genus Evasterias; species Evasterias troschelii. The sequence continues at coordinate 4,160,867 of JAUELU010000010.1, forward strand.
GTATGAGGAGGGTTGCGGTGGCACTGGCACCATATTATTTGTTTACAAATGAATAATTACAACCAATTCTTTATCAGGAAAAAAGTAAATTGATCATGCAGTTCATGTAGGACGTAGTTCCGTGGTTTCACAAAGTGCAGTCGAATCACGAGTTCAGGTTAAGCCCCTTTCACACGAGAGCAATTTAGCAGAGGTCCCTTGCTAAACTGCAGTGTGGTTGTAAAATTTTGCAAAATGTATCTCGTGTGAAAGGAGAAATTGTTTGTGTACTGTCCAGGGTGCCTAGTAAAATCTTAGGTTTGTTATACCATGGTTACACATGACGTTGTTGTAAAACCGACGTATTCCCATCATGTTGTTGGTAGCGCACATACAAATAATCGATCCGAGAAAATTGAATAACGCCGTCGCCATTTTGGCATGGTCGTGTCTACAAACACCTCCTGGATCACAATTGGCCCGGAGTCCGGGTCGCTCGGGGCCAGACTAATTTCTGATTCAACACGTGACCCGAAAAATGTGTAAAACTGACGCAAAATCCTAGTAAAAAAAAAAGTTTAATCGATGTCAGGGTCAGCCTGATCCATGTCCGGCCTCCGTGGCACGGAGTCCGGTTCGAATCTGACCCCGAGTTGCTTGTTTTGTTTCAGAAGAGTGACTGAAGGTATTGCAATTCGACGAAACGTTAAAGGGTGTGTACAACATTGGCAATTGTCACAGACCAGTATCCACACTTGATGTGTAATTACAAACCTGTGAAAGTTTAAGCTAAATCGGTCTTCGGAGTCATGAGAAAACAGTGAGAGAATTTGTTTTACATGATTTCACTGTTTTTAAACATCGGATTTTTTTTCACCAGTAATAAAAGACTAAATGTTTTCCTAAAAACCATATCGTTTCAAGCAAACTATTTCAGGGAAAGTTTTCCAACTTCCACCATTACCATGTTTTATACCATGTGCAAATCTGTGAACAGTTTTATATTTTCAACCTTACCAAATGTACACACACCCTCTAAGGAGAAAGTGCTGTCTCAGACTATTTAGAGTAATCAGTGTTTAAAAGTGTCGCTCTTTTTTCGAAATCACTTTCGACTCGCCCACCAACTCCCTATTTTCGATGATTAAATTATTGAAAGACTAATAAAAACATTACCCTTTTTATTGGATAACAAAGTGATGCCTCAAATGAAGCAGATACGTTTTAGATAAAACAGTGCTCTTAGGCTAAGTATTAGATCAAGGAGCTTTCAATGGCTTTTCCTGGCTTTAAAAGAGGAAATTCATGCCAACTCGCCATCAGGTGCGAAGGTCGGCTGTATATGGAAACGAGGTTGACCGCTAACAATGGCACATCATTAACGTTGAAGACGTGACATTGGAGCTACTGGAATCTGATTGGGATTGGTATGCTTTTTCTAAAGTCACCTTTTTAAACTGAAAACTGAATCTCGATTTTGTGTTGTTTCTTTTGAACTATTGCACCCACCCACACTTTCGAGGACAACAAAATATCATAATTGATGAGGGGGTCTTTACCGAACGGCCCCTAAATTGAAAACTGCAAGCCACACACTCAGCATCGTCAACTCTTGATGCATCTTTTTTATAGTTACACGATTGAACCGAGGAAGCAGTGAAAATAGTCGATTGTTCAAAGTTACACAACCTCCGAGGTTACGCGTACTTTTTTCTCTAATAACACATTCATAAAAGATGTAACCGGCAAATATTCTTCATCTAAATAATTTAGCGGCACTTTCAACCCAAAATTATAAGTTACTACTTTTGTGAGTAACCAACAATAATCAACAGTAGAGGTCCACTGGGCCGTAGCGGGGTGCCCACCGCACAGATGTCGAGCGCAACGGGGCGTTTCAACACCGAATGCGATACAGACTCCCCAGTGGTTGGTAGTCAAGGCCGCCTACCACCGCCAGGCTGTTGGCCTTTCTCTTCGGTTTCTCACTCTACCTTCAAAATGTCGATACGAAAAAGCCACCTGTTTGTGTTTGCAACACAAACAATCCGGCATTTTTTTTAAAAGTACCGCCGGTCAACATGGTAATTCACACATGTTCTCATTAGTTAATTAAAATTTTCAAATAATAATCACTGAACTATATCATGAGGAAATTAGGTTTGAAATTCTCTTGTCTAATTGATTTGTTTTTGCTTCGGTTTTTCCTTTCCTTCTTGCATTGCACTTTTTAAGTACTTGTTAAATGTAAATTCCAAAAATTAATGTTTATCAATTTTTCATGTTTATGTAATTGTTTCTTTTCAATCATAACATTTAGCCTTTAGGCTACAATGTGAATTTCCGATGGCCTATACCTTAAATGAATGAATGAATTTTACGGATACAAAGGTTTAAGATGACATTCAGCCCATTCATCATTATGATAAAGTCGATAACAAATATCATTCACTGCTCAGTCTGAATTATACAACTGTCCGTATGGTTTAGAGCACGAAAGCTTCATTTCAACTCGCAAGGGGCAGAACAGGTGTGTACGTGAGCGCAAATGTAAAAACATATTTTGAAAATCTCGTTTAGTGACCAAAATCTGAATATTTCAGTGGATCTTTTTTCTCGGCCTTTTTGATAGACGAACACATATTGCAGCTGTATACGTCTTTCGACTGACAGAGAACATTCACCCCGTCTGCAACGGGGGAGTGTTCCTTTTAACAAAATGGACCTATAAGATATTATAATATGTACAAGGAGCAAACAATTTAAGCGCCTCTATAAACGTCCAAACAATCAGTTTCAATTCTTCCGCATGTTGTCATAACCCAGGACGTGTTGTGCCGGGATTTAGATTTTTTGTGTACCCCCCTTTCGCTTGTTCTTCCCCCCTATATAACCTGCTAATCCCGGCGTTCAAACATTCCGACCGATCGCTGATGAATCCCTAATCGGGTCTTGTGCTTCGGTGCGTTTCTATTCCCCGGGTGGTGTTGGTCTAGGCATGCTATTGATACGGGGCGAGTTATTGGATATGCCATCTGTGATAACACCATCCCTGCATTTTTATGCGACTTCCTTCATGTTATACCGGTACTATTATAGAAGGGTATACCAGTTACTTGTTGCAATAGAATGTTGGGTTTATTATTTGCTGGCAAATTGAAAACACATGGACCGATATTTCTGGTCCATGCTTAATTACAAAATAAAAAGGGCCTACTTTCTACAGTTGAACCGGTATCGTTGAACCGTAATCCGCTGTTGAGAGAGGTTTTCATTCTTGCTCAATGTTCAGGTTTTCTTTTTATCTTTTAAGGCAGGTGTCAAACGGTTAACTTCGCTTGAGTCGTAAACTGAGCGCAACAGTCGATATGAAATTGAAACGTATACATTGCACTACGTATTAAACACGAGAACAGCTTGACACGAGAACAACGAGAACTGATTGATTTCTGATATACAAGATCACATCTTCATCGACACTTCGGAAAAAAGATGTATATCTTTGTATTCGCTCCAAGTTTTAAGAGAACATCCAAGAAATATTTATTGTAAAATATCTTTACGGTTTTGGTGATAATCATTGAATAAACTCCGTTATCATTAATACAGAACTAATGTGCTTGCTAAAATTAATGTCCTCTTCCAAGATATCACATATTTACACGTATATGAAAAATATCAGCAGCCTATTTTGAGCAAGGTTTTAATCTCAGCTCTCTTCGTCAAAACATATTAAACACATAATGAAGAGAAGTGTACAACATTTAAGGTGTATACCGACTGCATCATTGTACATGAACTAACAAATTACAGTCACAACATTTATTCGTAAGTACCATCGGTCGACACTCTCAAGATCATAACACTTAGAACAGTCATTTTAAAATACATTATTGTTTCTGATTCTTATCTGGCTTTTTCCTGCACAGTGTATCAAAATCAAGCTTCAAATTTAGGCTACTCGTCTTGAAAACTTCCGAATCCGGGCACATTCTAATTGGATAACACTGGTACCTTAAGCTGTTTTCTGCAGTAAACCGATGCACACAAGTTAATGAGGTGCCGCCATCTTGTTTTATTAAAGGCACATACGAACACATTCTAAATGGATAACACTGGTACCTGCATGAAGATGTTTTCTGCACCGAGAAGCCGCCATCTTGTTTTATGGCACAATACAAACACATTCTAAATGGATAACACTCTGGTATCTGAAGATGTTTTCTGCAGTAAACCATGCTGACAAGTTACTGAGGTGCCGCCATCTTGTTTTATGGCACAACACTGCTGTCATAACACACACGTGGCCGTGATATCACAAGGAAACCAACGCCTCCATTCATGTTGAAACACAACTCATTGTTAGTTTTGTTGAAAGTATTATACAGGATTGGTAGAGCTGACAAAATAGTCGCAGACAGTATTCATGTTTTGTGTGATCAACCATATACATGAAATAACAAACCTGTGGAAATGTTGGCTTATCCGTTGTGCGAGTCAGGAGAAAGTATATTGAAAAACTATACATAATTTACAGCATGTAAACACATTGTCCTTATTGTTTGTTGTAACAATCGAAATCAGTTGTTGCGTTCCTTTTTATTGTATAAGTTTTTCAGATACACGGTTCTCTGGAATATGACTTCACTTCAGAGGGATCAGAAAAAATGGTTCTAGTATGAACTTCATAATCATTGAACTTTCAGACTTAAAGTAAATATTGTTGTTTCTTATCCTTACCAATCATGTAGTAAAAGTACAAATGGGGAAACGTCCAACAAAAGATGTGATATATCTAAGAAATCAAACTTAATATATTTCAATGTATTCGACCATGGACCTGACACGTTCATTCAATGGCCATCGATATGAAACTGCCCAAAAGGGTAATCTTATCAAATTGTAACGAGTGTGATCACATCTTACACCAACAACTTGTTCGTAAAAGAAGAAAAAAATCCGAAGTCGTGACTCTAGCATGCATCCCGCTGTTATTAGTCGGTGCTGGAGTGCCGAGCTAGCTATCGGTGTCCCCGTCCTCCACCACGCCGTAAAATAATCGGTGTACATTTCATGCCCCTGGGCGCATTTTCTGGTCAAGCTTATCAACGCGAATTCCGGAGCACTTGGGTAGTCCGGTTTTCTTTAAATTGGCTAAGGGACTGTCGCAAAAGTTTTTAATCGGACAACTTTGGCTTTTAGTCGGGGTGCATGCAGTTCCGATGGATTAGTTTAAACCATAATCCCTGGCCACTGCGTTGAAAATGGATCGAGATAGGAGCATACACATTTTGTACATCTTGCATGAGATTTTAAAAAGCAAAAGTAGTACATTGAGAAAGGTTTTACACACAAATCAAGGGGCAGACTGTGTAACATGATAGCTGTTTACTAGTTCACCTTTCGAGGTTACACGCAACGAGTCTCTTGTTAATATTCAATCAAGTCAAGCATGCATATTATACAAAAATCACCACTTCAGCGATATAAATTCGTGAATCGTTGGGATTTTATTCATAACGTGCTGAGCTTCAAGTATTACGAAGAAAGAGGATTGGGTTCCAGATGAGTAATTCGAATACTGTTTGTGTTGTTGTAAAATACTGTACTATAATGCTGACAATAGGTTTAAATAATATAATCACTACGTTTTCGCACTCCATACATGACGGTCACTACACAGTGCCATTTACTTGTTTTAGTGACTTAGCCAGCAGGACAAGTTAGCTTCTCATTTCACTGGTCCATCAGCTTTTGCACTTGTCCATAATTCATATATGGATGCTATTTCAACACCGAACTGGTAACCTGGACCACAAATAGTGAGTTTTGCCTGGTCCTCGTGTGTTTTAACTGGTATTTGGCCAACAGGGTCACAGACCACTGTGAGAATGCTTCATATAAGGTTTCAAAATGATTAGGTCTACACAATTATACTCATTCCAATTCGATTAAAGGGTGTGTACAACATTGGTAAGATTGAATATACAATACAATGTTCACAGATTTGCACATAACGTACATGGTTTAGAGATGGCCTGGACTTCTCTTGAAATAGTTGCTTGAAATTTTATAGTTTTTAGGAGAGGCATAAAACAGTAGTCTTTATCCTGCAGGATAAAATCAGATGTTTGAAAAAAGGCTAAAACATATAATGGGGGTTTTCACTGTTTTCTCATGACTCCGAAGACCGATTAAACTTATACTTTTACAGGTTTGTTATTTCATTTATATGTTGGGTCACATCAAGTGTGGATACTGGTCTTTGGCAATTACCAATGTTGTACACACCCTCGATCTGACAATCTTTCCAAATAGTGAAGTGTATAAAAAACAATATTTTTACAAAGTATATTCTATAGTTTATCAAGTTGATAATGTACAAATATATTGATTACAACTTTATTAATAGGCCTCTATAGCTCTGTCTGCGGTATAAATTAAATTATAAACAAAATTTGAAAGTTGAAGTTGTATTTTATCCGGTGGTTTAGGCCTCCATCCCAAAAATAGTAATTCTATCAGACATAAGGTGTACGCATTCCGAGGGGTTAAAATGCTTTTAAAACGTGAGTTTGAAAAGTCGTAATAAATTTGACGTATGGTCATGGATACCTCAAAAGTATAGCAGGGCTGCCAAAATATGCATCTTGCAACAAGGGGGAGTTTGTACAACCATGGATGAAGGCAATCGGGGGAGTAGTTTGGAATATTACATTTAAATACAACAGGGAGAAGGTTTTCATATAACCAGTGGCAATTTCCACAATCAGGGAGATTTTCAAATCAGAACGTGGAAAGATTGGGTTTTTTTTTCAGGGAACTTTCTGCAGAATCAGGGAGTGTTGGCAATTTATGGAAGTAGCAGGGGGAGAAGATTATGCAAGTTCTGCACAGATATTTCAGCAGGTTTTAGTTCAGGACAATAACTTCATGTATGAGAGGGGAACGATACATCATTGGAATACGTTAGAAGGATGTATGTCAAGGCCTCGTATAGAGAATATAACTAATCAGATTCATAATCACCATCGGCATTTCATTATTGAACACAGACTTATCTCGAAATCGTAAGCTTTACATTTACCAGAGTCGATACCCACCCCACCGAAATGGACCAGTGTTGTTGTTGTTTTTTTTCTAATTAAAAGGAGACATTATCCAGCCAGGTTATTAGCCCATAATCAGCACCCTAACGAAACTGGACAAAGCGCCCCCTTCACGAAAAAAATGACAAATGACTCCTGGGATCACCCCGGCGATCAATTTATCAGTCCCAATAACACCCTCTTACCATGGGTCCATCTTCTCCTTTTGTCCACCCCAAAGTGATTGTCTGCCCAAGAGGAGGATGCGGTAATTATGAGATCAAAAGAGCCACACCAAATTGAAATGGATACCGGTAGTGGAAGTCGATAATGGCGTGAACCATCTACCTACCCCCCTTTTCTCATTCAGACGGTAACAACTGTACGTGAGAAAAAAATCGTTGGTCAAAATTGTCAATTACCAATCTCTATATATCAGCCTTTGGTGGTCTTTGCCTATCGGTGCAGAATGGAAGTTAACACTGAACATTTACATAATGAACTTCTATAGCACCCCTCATAATTATCATTGCAAATTTTAGTCACCCATCATCTAGGCCTATGCCTTGACAATAACAACAACAATGGTCCAACGGAAGGAACCACCAGAGCGAGCACACCATTTATACGTAGACTGGCGTGTCCTTTTGAACCCAAAGGTTTTCAAGCTGAAACACGTAAATTTTTAGGCAATCAAATAATCCTTGAATTTTTAAAGAGGAACAACTTCAATAAAGACAGGCAGGGTTGTTTTTTTCGTTAATCCAAAAAACGAAAATGTTTCAAATGGGAATGAGTTTTGTTCGATACTTGTACAACTTGTAGGACTTCACACCTTTCGAGCTTTAAGAATATAATCCGGTAATGTTGCAATCGGATTAGTTGCCCCGTGTATAGTGCAGTGCCTTTATTTAACTTAAGGCTAATTTATTTAGCTTTGCATATGCATTTTGATATACAGTGCCGTGATCACGGCACACTACGCCCCAAAAGATCTTTCACAAACAATTTGCTGGGTGATATATTGATAACACTGAGAGCCATCACTGAAATTATAAATCACACGCAGTCGTTTTCAAAATCCAATTCAACGGATCAAACTTGTGAAGTTTCGTTTGGCTGTTTTGCCAAAAATTAATGGTCGTATAGTATTTTTTTTTTTACATTGAATAGCCCAATCGCCAGATCTTCAGCAAATTTATCGTTTATGCCAGTGAACCTGTCGGCTGTTTTGGATCACACTATTCTCCATACGTCTGAATTATCTTCAGAGTTGAACTTTGAAATGGCTGATATAATTTATCTTTCTGAAATTGGGACAGACCTTTTCAACATTGATACAGATGCAAACAAAGAAGTGTATACCGGTACTCAAACATTATGTCCCGGAGTATTTATGTAGTTTACAACTGTTTACATCTAAATTGGACGAGATGTACATGATGTTTACATTCAATTAAAAATAATCGGGGTTGTATTTATAGGCGTGGATATCAGAAAGATAGTTTACACAAAATGGCAACATGATACGGTTGTGATATCAAATTCTTCCATAATAAACACAAACACGAGTGGCCAGATTTCGGCACAAGTTAGTGTGAACAACAGATAAACAAAAGTGCATGTTAAAAATTGTTAGCATGCACCATGCACTGAGAAAATCTGTTTGCACCACAATGAAATACAACTGATACAACATTGATGACGTTGGAAAACTTCACATTTAGCTCAGCCGTATATAGTATAAAATATGTTCCAATTGTTGTGTCAAAATAGCAACGTATAATATTAATACGTGTAGTATTATAAACTAGTACGTAATATACCACATAAAGCATTTGATAAGTTCCCGTTTTTTGCAACAAAAAAGAAGAAACTGCTTCTTTCTTCCTTAGTCGAAAACAACTTCTCCAAAGCTTAACTGTATTGACTCACTGCTTGAACTGTTGGACTACACACCCCGAATGTTGTCAGGTTGTGTTTACCATAACTGCAAAGATTAGTACAATTGACTGACATAGGAAGTGAACCAGCCTCGCCATACATAGAACATTATTAAAATAATTATATACAAAATCTGCGTAGTTTTCCCTTGTGCAAATGAATATTATTGATTTGTACAAAGTTTGTTTTCATCTTCAACTAAACAATGGCTTGTCCACCACCTTCCAGGTTTGTGTATGCAATACTCTGAGTCTTGTTAGCTGGGTTTGGAGTTCTGCCATACTTCACCCCTACCCCTGGGGCAGGGTTGGCTTGTCCAGCAAGGACAGGAGGGTAGGTCGGTACAGCACTAGGTTGTTTTCTATGGCTATTGGTGCCGAAAATCCGTCCGAGGAAGGCCTCCCAGGACTGAACAGTTTTAGTGCTCCAGATCCACATGCCGCTGGTTATTCCGACAACGAGGAGCATGAAGGTTTTCACCAGGAGGACGGGTACTGATGGTATGGAATACCCCATGGTGCAATCACCGTTTGGTTGGCATGGGTTGGCGTGAGTGGCTGCAAGTTCCCACAGTTCCAAGTTGGCTCGCTGATAGAAGTAACAAGCTATCACGGACGTTGCTGGAACGGTGTACAGGACGGAGAACACCCCAATCCGCACCATGAGTTTCTCTAACTTGTCAATGTTAGTGCCGCCGCTCTTCATGACCTTCCGGATGCGGAACATGTAGAAGAAGCCAGCCAGGATGAACAGAGTGCCAACTGTGAAGTAGACGAACAGAGGAGCGATGACGAAGCCGGCCAGGGCCTGTGGGTCTTGGTTGCCAACGAAGCACATCCCAGTTAGCTCGTCACCGTCCATGCGGCGTAGGGTAAGCACAATGATAGTCTTGAGGGCCGGGATGGCCCAAGCAGCAAGGTGGTAGTAGCTGCTGTAAGCTGCAATTGCCTCGTATCCCCACTTCATCCCCGCCGCGAGGAACCACGTAAGGGTGAGGATCACCCACCAAATGGAGCTGGCCATGTAGAAATAATACTGGATGAGGAAGACGACCGTGCATCCCGTGCTTTCCAGACCCTCTTGGATCAGATAGTATTCATCCCCTGCAGTATGGCCACATGCTATAGCTCGTGGTCCAGCAATCAGCCGAATGATGTACGAGATGGAATACATGTTATAGCACATGGATAAAAAGATGATGGGCCTCTCGGGGTACCTGAATCTCCCCCGATCAATTAGAAATGTGAGGACTGTCACGGCGGTGCCGACGAAGCAAAGGATGGACCATATTCCCATCCACAACTCAGCGAATGTCTTGTCAGATTGTTGGAAGTAAACATCCCGATCGCAGCGAGGTACGCACGACTTCGTTTGGGGCAGGAAGACGAATCTTTCGTGATTCTGGCATCGTCGGTTGCGGGTGTTATTTGGCGTTTTGGCCGGGGATGTGGGTTGGGGGTATTGCCCTCCTCCGGGTGGGTTGTATTCCCCTTCTGGATACGCAGTTCCCTCTCCTCCTTCGCTGCCGGACATGTTGGGCGCCACCATGCATAGGTCGTCCCGCTCCTTTCCACGTGGTAAGGAGGCACAATCCAGAGCAGTAGGCCACGATATTCCAAAACTCTCCATGACGGGGGCACACTTGTCCCTCACCGTCTCGCACATCGGACGGCAGGCAGGGATGGGTATGTCAACCTGTGGAGAGCACATGGGTGCGTAGAGAGAACACAGGAAGAACCTGAGATGCTCGGCACATCCGTAGGTGACAAGAGGCGAGAATTCATGAATGCGGGGAGCAGCCTCCTTCTGTGTATCATGCCCGAAGTAGTTGGGCATCCTCGTCATGTTATAACCGATATCCACACACATGGGGATGGTAATCCGTTGACATTGATTCTGTCGCTGTTCCAATGAATACGCACGAGAAGCAAGGCTGAGGAAACATACAATCTGTAAGAGTCCGACTCCAGCCATGTTGTCCCAAAAGTTTAAGTTTTTCTTTTCTATTTATCAACGATTATATCCAGACATCGAAGCGGGTGGGCATTGAGGATATACCCTACTCGTCACATCACAACAGTTGATCTATTCATGGCTATTAGCTTGAATTCCAAAAAAGCAACTCGCCTGGGAAACTGCCCGTGTGTGCCTGCTCTCTCTCTCTCCCTCTCTCCGTCGCCGATCATAACACTGCAATTGAAAAGCCTCTCCGCGTGCCAAGTCTCCTCAACAGTGCTTTACCGACCGCTTGAGGGTATCACGGCCACTCGTGAGGCTTTGTATACTGCCGACTGGCACGGCTACAGTTAACGAGCTAGCGCATTAATAATGGTAATCCCTCACACATGAAAATTATCGCGTCCCGTGTACATACACTGCTCTGTATGTACATGTACAGATATGACTGAACATTGAAATGCTCTTCCACCAATAGATGAACGATACGGTTGTTCCCAACACACACTGAACTTAGCGGCGATGTTGTTGCGAACACATTCTCTGCTCTCTATAAAAGTTGAGGGTGTCCAGAAATTGCTACTGCTAGTTCAGCTCCCTGCCAGACATGTATCGCATAAACCATTGGAACGCGATCCTTTCTGCGTAAACAGTGTCACAAATACCCCCGCCGCTCGGCTTGCAAGGCCGATAAAGTGTCCCTGAGCACGGTATCAAATTGAACTTTGCCTAATGTTATTCCCAGATCCACAGCGAGTCACCACAGTATCGAGAAGAAGAAAAAAATCGGGCGGGCTAATAAAAACTAATTTCAACCTGCTGCGGGGCTCGGATTTAGGCCCCGCCCACTCCCAGACTAGCTGGCAGTATGTTTGTGTGTGGTGTTACTGAGTTGTTCACTCACTGCAATCTCCTTGAAAGCAGAGTGAGATATGTTTGGATTGGTCATATCTTGGTACACTATCTCTCCTGTGGTATTTAGGAGGATTATGGTTTGCCTGTATTGTTGATCAAATGGCTGAGCGCCGAATTCCAAGGCACTAATATAAATTCAGATTATAATATATATAAAGCATTGGCTTTATTGCTCTATGTGTCATGGTTTAAACATTAACACTGACTGTATTTGTCTAGCGTGTTATCATTGTGAGTGCTGCAAAAGATATCAATGTACATGTGCTTGACTGTATGCTTTGTTTCAAAACATGAAACAGTTCAGTTTACCCGTTTAGTAGTTGACTACATAGAGTTGTAATCTCGTTTGAAAGTGCAATAAGACAAAGTACAGGATTGGTACAGAGAAAACAATTGAATTCATCTTAAAGTCCATTGTTTATAAACTGTACACTAGTACCGTCCTCCTGAGATATGTTGTGTGTCTGAAATCATGTCACAAATTAGAAAATGTCATTTGAATTTCACAGAAATCCCTGACTATTATAATTTAGGGGACCACCTATAAATGCAACTTTAAGTAATAAACCATAAGGGGAATTGACTGAGTAAATGTGTAAACAATTGGATGAAACTTTCATAGTCGGATCCTTGTTATAGCTTCATGGTCAGATGTTACTGTGTTTACCAACAACTTAAAGGATACCCGTTAAGGTATACGACCACATCTTAGTGAGTGGTCGGTGTTTCTTCTTCCCACCCATGTTTGGAGTCAATATTCATCTCCGAATTGAACTTTAGTAATTTTACACAACAACAAAGCCTGAAGGGTGTTATCCAGCCACCACAAAAGGCCCTCAGCTCGATGTTGTTCCAAGCGGCTTTTATCTCCTGCATTAGCCAGTAATACCTAGTCCAGGCAGGCTTTGGTCATTTCTCTATGGGTTAATTACAACAACTAAACCACATCAAATAGTCGTTGCGGCACCAGTGTTGGAGACTGTAGCCTACGACCAGTCACTGCACACAAAAGGTAGGGATGTTGATAGTTTCTGAGCCATTGAGCTGGTTAAAGCGATACCTACTCTTAGCATGACAAAAGCCGTAGAAGTTAAGGGGAAAAGTAGTCGGTTTTTATTGTGAGTTTCTGCACCCATTCAGCGACCCCGGCAGCGGGGGATCTAAATCACCATGGACCGCCGACAATTCCCCTCCAATTCAATGGTTCCCTGGCTGAATCGAACTGGTTTGGCCGCCTGTGAATTCATGAATAAAGTCAATTACATACAAGAAACGACTGGCATAAACCTCAGTGGTGTTAGTGTTTTTTTTCCACATGGGGGGAAAAAGGGCAGGAGAAGAAGAACAAAATAGCTTGCCGTGCAAGTGGGAAAACGGGTAGCAAACCATCAGAGCACAAACAAAGTTGAGTTTGCATATGATAGGTTACCCTCTCAGCTGACTCCGAAGTGACGGAGTCCCACAGGCCTAGCACCGCTTGAGACTTCACTACTGTATCGATTTAATTTGGTTCAAAAGTCAGTCTGGAATAACACCATAGAAAAAAAGAAGGAAGGGACAGGATCCCACAATGAGGTATACGTGATCATGGCTTTATCCCGACCAGAAATCCAAGGGGAGGGTAACGTGCCAGAGAGTAAATTAGGCCCGGTGCGGGGACTCCACAAGGAAGTTCCACCAGAAGTTGACATTAGTCGTTGCACCTGCTCACGACTCTTGAGCAACATTTTAGTACAGTCCTGCATAACTAAATTATACGACAAAACACAGTCCCAATGTTGCACAACTACAAATCTCACGAACCTCTGAACCGACAAGGTCTTTGCTCCACTTTATGAGTTGGAAAGTAATTCATCATGACAATTCCCTGATCTGTATTATTCCCTGAAAATGCTCATTCAACTGGCGGTGAGTGTTACGTTTTAAAGGGTGGTACATTGTGGAACTAGAATTAGAAAAGTAGTTTCGGAGTCCCTTGTTTAAGGTTGTGTACAACATTTGTCATTGGAAAAGACCTGTATTCACACTTGATGTGACCAAAGTATACATGAACAATAACAAACTTGTGCAAGTGTGAGCTTAATCGGTCTTCGGAGTCATGAGAAAACAGTGACAAAAATCATTCATTTTTTTCAAACATCGGATTTAATTCACGCGTGATAATAAAGGCCAACTTGTTTACCCATTTCCTAAAAACTATGCGATTCATGCAAAACTATTTCAACGGACGTTTTCCACCATGACCTTCTTTATACCATGTAAGTTATGTGCAAATCTATGAACATTAAATTTTATATTTTCAATCTTACCAATAATGTACACACCCTTTAATGAAATACCAATTTTGAACTGAGGGAATAATCTGTGTACGAAAACAAAATCAATATTGGAATTGAAAGTTGTACACACCCGGCATGTTACTGCTATTGTGTTATACACGACATATGACCTCGTGAACAGCATTATTGGTAATTCTTTATAAAACGACTTTTAATTCATTCCAAATTCAGTATTGATGCAGTATCGAATAAATAAATCATCAGTTATGTTTAATTTTGATTTTGAGACATCATTTACAATATGGGCATTACCCAGCAATTTGTAGTATTATTAAAACAAGGACAATTTGAAAAAATTGGATGGAACCAAATTCAATCCAAAACGGTTGTCTTAAGTGAATGTTAAACCCATATAAAGCAAAGCAGTTGGGAGATTGATTGAATCCTTCCCGAGCGGATGCAAGCAGCTAACAAAATTTGGTCTGAGTTGTCCGCGAATGAGAACAGTTTGATTAACTTGTTTCGGTTTCGACCATCACCTTCCTGATTGCGGGCCAAACAAGTCGGTTAACAACACTAACGGTCCATTTTAATGCCATTTTCACTTCGTTGTAACTTCGCAGTGACTTCATACCACTCGCGCTAAATTCACCTGTTATTGGGCCACATGAATTTAAAGATAGGCGTAACTTATCAGGCAGCCCCCCTCACAAGAGCCGATCCCAGCAGCTTGACACTTGTCAAGACAGTTCACTCACGAGAGTGTATAACACAACTGTCCAAAACCATCGCCCCAAAAATTGATTTCACTGGCTCCGACAGCCGGAAAGGACACAGTATTATTACATCTCCCCCAGTCCTTCAGACGAGATTATGTCCACTCCACCGGCCGGTCTGAGGACGGACAAGGAGCCCCCACGTCCGTCTTCGACTCGTCAACCAGCTCAGCCTCTGTGCCGGACAGCGGCTCTGCATTCTTTCACTGAAAGGGTTCAATCAGCTAAATGAGGCGACATCTTTCGGAGACGTCTTAAAGGGACGACACATTCACTATTTTCAATATCAGGAATGGTGTTTGGTCCTTGGGGAAAAAGTAGGACAAATTTATTGAGCACAAGGGCTGACCTACAGTATAGGCTTTAATGGATTTTTTTTTTTTTTCAGGCAGTGACTTTTCCCAAGGGCAACAAAATCGGAAAACAGACTTTATGAGGAAGCTTATCATGCCTGCAATAATGTATTTGTGTTAAGACGAAATATCTCCGAGGCTATTATTTTGTTTTAGATTTAAACACTGTTGTATATTTTGAAGAGTAAAGCAATCGTTTTAATCCAATGCCTTCATATACATCATGATATCCCTCCTCCGTAATACACCTTCAGCTAATTTGTAACATTAGATGCACATGTTCTTGAAAAATATATTCTTCAGACAAAATATGCTAATACAACAATTTTATGTAATTGATTTCAAAGACACCAGCTCTTCCCAAGAGATAACACAAAATCTGGATTATATTCAGAGGTGTAACTATACTTATTATAACCGTGCCCCCCCCCCGCCATATTTGTAAATTTGTAACATGGGCTTTTTAAATTAAAAATTACCGGTGAGAGTAACATGTTTTGAAGCTGTTCGATCGTTTTAATCCTTATGTAAATGGCGATACATATACAATAAAACTATATCCTGTAAAAGTTTCACTTCAAAAGGTGGTTGCGTTTTTGAGATATCGCTGAAACTCTGGAGCGAATTCAATATGTCCACACATGAAGAATAATCCTTATACTCATCTGAGAAGCGTTTCTGATATAGAAACGTTTCTCAGATTCAAATTTGGGGGTATAAAACCTGATATATTTGTCCATAACCACATTACTTCGAAGTGAAATGATTCTCAAAATGCTGTAAACCAAAGTTTTTATTGCCATTCATTTTAAAAGTGATTACCAAACGTACACTTTCCCTTTAAATGAAGGGATGATGG